>OY744517.1:229158530-229263530 GCA_963556195.1 Sepiola atlantica
ACGTTGATCGTGGGCCATTCCTCGAACGTCTCCAGGAGGATGTGTCTTATCATTAGAAAAAACGTCATATTTATAGTTTTATTATTAGTTATATATCTATTAATTTACATATGTACATATATATATCTTTATTCGTGTATTTACTTATTTATTGATTTATTAACTTATTTAATTATTTACATATTTATTTATTTTTAAGAGCTATTACTATTATTATTATTTTATCATAACTATTATAATTTTTATTATTATGTATTAATTGCTGAAGACTGATAAGGCGTTGGTACCGATGGTGAATGCTATTTTAATAATTGTGGATCGTATTTTTTATGTGAGTGCTTCAAACATTTTTAGTCTGTTGGTGCAGTTGTTTTTATGTATGATCTTCGTGTTAGTTGTTAATATTAGTCTAAGTTCAGTTGAGTTTATGCTATTTTTATGTGTGCTAATGTGTCGCTGGATTGCACTATTATCATTTAAGTGATGTGTAAGGCGTCGAGAGAGGGTGTAGTCGTATTGCCAATATAAGTACTGTGTCTGTCTGCTTGGGTCTTCGGAGTACACTCCTCGAATGGGCGTTGGAACAAATACAGTACGTTCGTTTGGTTTAGGGGGGAGTTAGTAGTGTTATTATTTTTTATTATTAAGTTAGAAGTTTTGAATTTAGTGTAGTAAATTATTAGTTTTATTTTTGTTGTTTGTCGGTGGGTTTAGTGTGTCGGTTTATTATATAATAATAATAATAATAATAATAATAATAATAATAATAATAATAATAATAATAATAATAATAATAATAATAATAATAATAATAATAATAACTGGAGACTACAGAAGGTATAGGACTCCCCAACCAAGAGGAGATAAGGGCGCTAGGAGAACAAGATAGTTACAAATACCTGGGAGTTCTGGAAGCAGACACAATTAAATATACAGAAATGAAAGAGAAGATTGGAAAAGAATATCTACGAAGAACAAGGAAACTCTTAGAAACTAAACTATATAGCAGAAACCTAGTAAAAGGGATAAACACATGGGCTGTATCACTAATAAGATACTCTGGACCATTCATAGGCTGGACCAAAGAAGAACTCAGGCACCTTGACCAAAGAACTAGAAAACTAATGACTATGCACAATGCACTTCACCCAAAAGACGACACGGACAGACTCTACGTGAAAAGAAATGAAGGAGGTAGAGGACTGGTAAGTATAGAAGACTGTGTGGAAGACACCAAAAAAGAGCTGGAGAAATATGTAACCCAGAACACGGAAAGACTGATCACCACAGCAAGAGACACCAGCCCAACAAACGACCCCGGAAGCACTGAACCCAGAAACAATAAGACAAGAAAGGAAAAGTGGGAAGAAAAACAACTACATGGACGCTTTATAAGACTCACAAGCGATGAAGCCAATGAAAACAGCTGGGCATGGCTAAGAAAAGGAAACCTGAACAGAGAAACGGAATCTCTGCTAACGGCCGCACAGAACAATGCGATTAGGACAAACTCTATTAAAGCAAAGATAGATAAAACCCAGGAAAACAGCAAATGCAGATTGTGTGGACAAAGAGACAAAACGATAAATCATATAATAAGTGAATGCAGCAAGCTAGCACAAAGGGAATACAAGAACAGCCATGACAGCATGGGGAAAGAAGTACACCGGGAAATGTGCAAACAACTGAATTTCGAATATGCAAGAAAACGGTACAAACACAAACCAGAAACTGTACTAGAAAACGAAAAACACAAACTCATATGGGATATGAATGTACAAACAGACAAACCCATAACAGCAAGGAGACCGGATATGATAATAATCAACAAGAAAGAAAAATCCTGCAAAATCGTGGACTTTGCCGTTCCAGCAGACCACAGAGTGAAGATCAAAGAGACGGAAAAGAGAAGCAAATATACTGAACTTGCCAGAGAATTGAAAGGAATATGGAACATGAAGAAAGTCAGTCTAACACCAATAATCATAGGAGCACTAGGAACAGTCCCCAAAAACATGGAGAAAAGACTACGAGAAATAGGAATCAAAGGGATAACTGAGACCATACAAAGGACAGTAATGATCAAAACAGCTACAATCCTGAAAAATGTCCTCGAATGCGGAAACCAACCCACATAAGCAACGAATGGAGAAAAAACACATGGAAGCACAAAACAACAGAACCGGGGAAAATACAACCGCACGAGAGAGGCGCAAGCATAGGTTGACGCCACGAAAATTATGGACAGAGGGTCGAGGAGGGAAAGCGCAAAACCAGACCTCCACTGGAAGAGCGCGGACAGCTCTGGGACCTTGGGAAGGCTTGTTGCCACTCGGGCCCCAGAGGGGACCAATGGCCCTTATCAGCGGGAAATCGTTGGTAGGTGGCTGTTGCGATTACCGCAAGGTCATCAGCGGTGATGAACGAAAAGAGGTGGAGCATACTGGAGGCCTGAGGAGACTTGTTGTCACTCGGACTCCAGGGAATACCACAAGTTGTCGGCAGTGGGTGACCACTGACGATGACCAGTGTGATAACTCCTAGTGAGTAAATAATAATAATAATAATAATAATAATAATAATAATAATAATAATAATAATAATAATAATAATACCTCGTTAGCCAACATAGGGGACCGGGTCCGCATCTTGCGAATGTTGGCCCTTCTCATTTCAGAAACAAGGCAACGGACAAGAACCAGGTAAGTAACCTCTCTGATTCCAGGTATGACAAGGACACAGACCAAAGACAGGAAAACCAGAGCGAAAACAGCAAACTGAAAAGATAGAGAAAGAAATGGACCACAAAATAGAACAGACTGGTGATGGAGTGCTATTATAAAAGCCGCTACCCTACAGAAAGAGACTACCGAAAACGAATGAAACATATCTGGGACATTGCTAGTGACTGCCATACAACGGAACAAAGGCTAGCAGATCAAGCAAGACAGATCCTCAAGCGAGGATGGTTCTCGGAGATGGAACTGACGGAAATCAGACAGAAGGTTAATGGCGAAACGGAGCAAGAAACACCACCGAATGAGAAACCACAGGAAGAGGACGGGCAAAACATACACACTGAAACTGAAGAGCTGGAAGACTACGGAATCACAGAACCAGATGAGATAGAAGACTGCGGAACCACAGAACCTGCTGAGATAGAACTCAACGAAAAAGAAGCAAGTGAAGTAGAGAACATTAGACGATACATGTAAGAAAACAAAACAAAACTCACATTTCTAAGGAATGAAGTAGCGAAGAAGTTAAAAGCAGAAACAGAAAGAGTAAACAGACTCCTAACACACATCCCAACAGAAACTATTACATACCTAAACAACCTGATATATGCAGGGGCAAAATCGGTAAGTATGAAACTAAGAAACGAAGAGAATGGACAAAAGAGTGGACCGACAAAACCTGGATGGAAAATCAGACTGGAAACCCATATCACTAACCTTCGGAAAGAAGCTAAAACCGTGAACTGAAGGAAGGAGGACATGAAACGATTAAGAAGCAAAAACGCAAGGAAAAACTAAATGAGAAACATGAAGAAATAAAACAAAAGATAGCAGCAATAGAAGGAAGACTGAGACGATACAGGTGCAAATCAGAACAGAGCAAACAGAACAGGACCTTTGATAACAATGACAGCCAGTTTTACAAAAACGTAAATTGAGAAAAAACAACAACAGAGCAACCGAACCCAACAGAAACAACACAATGCTGGAGAAGATATGGGAAGAACCAAAAAAGCAGAACAAGAATGCCCAATGGTTGAAAAACATGAAAGATGAACTGCAGGAAATCGAAGAAGGAAACGAAACAGAAATTAACAAAGAAACGATCACGAAAACCCTAAGAAAAATGGCAAACGTGAGAGCACCAGGCCACGATGGAATACATGCATACTGGTTTAAAAATTTCACGACCCTGCATGAAAGATTAGCGCAGAAACTAAGTGGAGGTATCCGCAAAACAGACGAACCAGAACGGATGACGGAAGGAAGAAAAAAATTAATACAAATAGACCGCAAAAAGGGGCCGACCCCCAGCAACTACAGACCGATAACATATCTACAAATAATGTGGACAATTCTAACAACACAACTGAGAGAACAAATCTTCCAATCCCTGGACAAACGTGGACTGCTCACCGAGGAACAAAACGGATGCCGGAAAGGACAAAGAGGGGCACATGATCTACTATACATTGATCAAAAGATATATATAGGATACTAGCATATGTGAGCAGTTTTCTGTGCAGTAGAGGGGCACATTCCTTGCAGCAGCCTTGGCAATGTCTTCTATGTATGTATTCCTACTCATGTCGTCTGTGAATGTAAGGCTGGGGAGTTTGAATGATGATATCTCGGACAGAGTGATACTAGACATGACAAGCGGTTTGGTTGAGTACGTTTATTTTAATTGTTAATGGAAAAAATGGTTTGTAATTGAGTGTCAATACGTTTGTATGTTAATAACGTTCTAGTAATGGCACATTACGCCGATACGATTTAAATCCAGTATAATAGATATCAGAGTCATTTAAGGTATCCATGCAAAGAATTTCAAAACAGACCGAAAACATTATATGTCGTTGTTTATTATTTCAATTTGTAATGTTTAATATTTGCTTTGTTAAAAATGAAGTTATTACATTTTTTTTATTTATTTCAATTTCCCTCCCTTTTATTTAGTATAAGCAGACATCCTACCGTTGTCGAGGAATCGACGAGGATCTTTGTTGACTCCTTCTTACAAAATTGAGTGACACTTTGCAATCTTTGTTTTCATTTTCTTTAATTTAAATATTTTTTTATTTAATCAAATAAAACTTTGTCTTTACTGTTAATAGATATTCGACGCGCACATACACCCCTGATATACTAGCAAAATGACTTAATACTATCGTTAGAGTCCTCGTAATATTTTATTCCAGCAACGTTGTGTTTAATCCTGGTATAGGGTTTGTTTTCAATTGTCTCCTCGGATAGAAAGACATAGCCACGAGAAATATATTATTGTTTGCTTTATTTTCTTTCTTCATCTTTATTTTATTTTTTGTTTTCCAACTTTTTTTTATCCCTGCTACATTTTATATTTCTTGCTTAAACTTATGTGTGTTTGCTTTGTGTGTGTGTTAGGAATGGGTGGATGTGGTAAATTGGCGGCAACCCGTCTGCTGCTGTATTCCCTCAAAACATTCCCTCATTTTGAGGAGCAATGGCAAATTTCCAGTCGACGTTGTTACAATAATAAAAGAAAAAACAAAAAAAATAGATAAACTGAGAAGAAAACGCGGCCACTATCTTTTCACCCTGTTTTTGTTGATTATAACGTGTCTGCGATTCTCTGCGATTCTCAGCCGCTTCGAGCGCACGTAAAACAAAGACAATCAAACTTTCGACTGAGACGAGCACGCAACAAACGATACAGAAGGAAAAGCCGAACACGTGAAATTGGTTCATTGTTTTCTTGTTATTTTTGTAGTTTTTTTAGTTGTTTTTTGTTTTTTTTATTTCCCTTTGTTTCTATTCCAGCGTTTCTTATTTTATCTGTTTTAAAACAATTTCCTGGTGGCCTTCTCTTTTACTTCGAACGTTTCAACATTTTCCCCCATTTTTTGGCAATAGCCTCAGCAGTTTTGCGTACGTTTAAAAGAACATTTGCTTTTATTCTGACCTCCCATTTATACAAAGAGTTTCCTTTTGTGTTTGCCATTTTGTTCATATTCTTGTCGTTTAAAAAAGAAAAAGAAAACAGCAAATGTGGATTCTTTTACATTTGATGTTTTTTTTCGACATACTTTTAATTTTTTCACTTATTTTTCTTTTTTCTCTAATTGATGTGAATGTCTTAGAATTCACAGCAATCATTTCCGCTTGTCACAACACTTGTGCGAACGTGTGAAGAGCCTTTGTGTTTCATGATGTACTACCCGAAGGGCCTATCTACACCAGGCGAGATATTATAATAATAATAGTAAATATGACATCCCTTTATTTCAGCTAGTTTATGTTTGTCTGTTTTACGATACACCTATCTTTGCGGGAGGAAGTTAATGTGTGAATACAATAGTCAGTGTAAACGGTCCGTGGTCTCCGAAGAGTTGAACACTAGTTTCTATCTTATCGATATTATTTGCAAAATATGTGCATGTATGCCTTTCTCAACGGTAAGAGTGTGTATTTGAACTCATTAGATCTGCCAGGATGTTAACTACACGATATCCATTTAGCCAATCATGCACCCTTACATCTGTTATAGCTTCATGAACTAAAATCTTAACACATTTATTTATTTATATAACTTTGTTTTCTAAATTTCCTTCAATTAATAAAGCTTTATTAATAAACACTAGTGTGAGCCGGAACGTTTTCATTGTAAATATAATTAGAATAAAGACTATGTATCTGTCTGTCTACATATCTGGAGCCGAAATGATTAGTTTTGATCGCTTTCTTTTTATATCTACTTGAAGTCGAAATGATATTATTAGTTTTGATCGCTCTGTTTTCATATCTACTTGAAACCGAAATTATATTATTAGTTTTGTTAACTCTGTTTTTTTATATACTTATCAGTTCCTATATACCCATCGAAAAACTGTCCAAAATACCATGCGGCTTTTGAATTCACATAATTGTTTTAAAGCTTCTAATAAATTTATATTCGCCAATATACACTAATCATATCTGCTTATCAGCTTTATATACCCATTCCAAAGCTTCCCGACACATCATGCGTCTTTTAAATGTATATAATTAATCTAATAAAGTAATATTCGACAATATACACTCATGATTGTTTTTTCTGATTTGCAGATGTACTTTAACTATTTTCTTCGATAATGATCTTCATAAAAAATATAAATAGAATTAATAAAACATTTTTTTAATCTTTATAATTGAGTTACGTAATTAAATTAGATTGTAATGGAATATTATGGAACAGCCGGTGGCTATTCCAACATTTGCTTACCCATTCCTTGATTATTCGAACGCACACAAAGTCATAGTTCGAGTAAGATAGAGAGAGTAAATGAGAGAGAGAAAGAGACCAATTAAATAAAACAACTAGCAAATATGTGTGACTTGAGGAAGCTTATATTTGCTAGTATGTATAAATAGTTACTTTCAACAACAGCACAACGAGACGAAACGCACAGAAAGTTATATTTGAAATAAGAGGGAGAAAGAAATAAAGAGAGAGAGAGAGAAAATGAGAGTAAGAGAGAAAGAGATAGAAAGAGAAGGGCAGAGAGAGAGAGCGAGCAATTAAATAAAATAACTAGCAAACATATCTGACCTGAAGGAGTTTATATTTGCTAGTATATATATAAATAGTTAAAATGTAATTATATAAAATTAAAGTAATTATTAATAACAGTAATACATTTCTCAAATAGCTATATTAATTGTTAATTTACTCAATAGTTTATGATAATGAATGAAATGACTCAAATACTAATAATTGTATATCTCTTATCAATATATCCAAACGATGCGTTGTGTGTGTGAAACCGCTGCTTACTCTTCCCTTTCTGCTGTTCGGACGTTTAATTCATTAGGCGCGTTAGGCGTTCTGAATGTAAGTTGGTATTTAACAGATTTCACACTGCCCGTGTTTCCAGAAAGCAATTGTCTTTGTCTCTGCATGAACACATAGGTATTGTTAGGGGTTCGTTCTTTCTCTTATTGGTATAAGTCGACCGCGGTAGTGACGGACTTTGACGGAATTTCGATTGAATAGTTTATGTAGTCTATGTTTTGAGAGAATTTCTTATCGAAGAGTTTAGGGATAAATATCTCTACAGTTTAACTAACGTTATCGGTAACACAATTATTGGTCTATTTCTATTATAATTATTATTTGTAATGTGTGTACATATGTTCTTTTAAACCGTTGGCGTTTTGCTTAAAAATGTATTGGCTTTATGATCGATTGTAAATTATACGCTTTTGGTTGGTATAAAACGTGTAAATCCTTGTGGTGTGTGGCATGATTCTATGTTAATATCATTTTTATTTAATGGTGGTGCGTGCTGCTAGGTTGGGTAGGATTTAGATCAAAGAAATTTACCTCTTATATTTCAAAATTATACATGGCATTGGAATTCATTCACACTACCCTACGAAGCAATGAAAGAGGTCATATATTTTTCGGAATTCACAGGAATTATAAACCGGATCCCGTCCCAGTCAATCACCCTTTTATTGTTCCTTAATGACACATTGTTATGACCTAATTTATCTTACTAATTTCTTCAAATCCTACTAATACGATTAGCGTGCCCGGGTCACATCCCAATATCCGCATTATTTCCACATATCCACATTATTTTAAAAAGTGTTTTCGTCACGTCGACCACCAAAGAAAGTATCTAGTCTCAGAACAGATTGACCTCTTCCAGTGTTGTCAAAACGTAACGACGCACCTTTACCGCAATTATCCACGAAAGATTTCCTTTAATAACTAGTTATGTTTCCTACTGTTCTGCAGAACATGCACCCACGTTTTTATTGTCAAGAGTAAAATAGAAAAGAAAGTACAATATAGGAATATAAATGTTCATTCTTCCCTAATAAGGTCGAATCTGTTGTCCTGTACAATAAGAAATGAAAAGAAAAAGAACTCATAAGTGCACTCGTATTTCTGTAAAACACATAGCTTACGCATCTCCTGTGTTACTACAATCGCCTTCTGTAGACCGAAGATATAACTCTCACTAAGAACAACAGACAAAACTCTCAAGAACAGAAACTATTACATCTACATGCAAAGAAATTAACCGTCTTTTTCTACCCCTTTCACATAAACATTGCATCTGAAATGAAGAGAAACTCTTAGTCTTTTATAATCCGGCGTCCCATCTTTGAACTAGCCTGTGGCATTCACATATTTCTCATGTAATATTTTCTTTTGCTGCAAATAGACACGTGAGTGATTAGTGTAGGAATAGAGGAATTCGGTTGACTATTCTTGCAGCGCCTACACAATTTATTTTCAATCATTTAACCAGTTTGATTACAGCATAAAAGGAAGACGTCCTTGGTTTTTCCAACTTACCTACGATGTGATAAATCGCAAAGACACGTCGACCCCGCGTAAAGATTGAATATTCGTCGTGTTTAATTCTTTTTATAGAACATCCTAAAATAAAGAAAAATGTTTTAAATGTAACACCCTATGTAGTTTGCTTCATCTATGGAGTCAGATTGAACTTACTATCATAGACCACATGAATTATAATAGAAAATCCATATAAGCCATACATTCTTCCGTAATAAGCGCATACCCTGTATTCGTAGGTAAGAACTTTACTATATCTCTGCCTTTTTTCCTGCTTTTTGTCATCATGTCTCTCTATGCATGTGTGCCTAATATTTTAATTTTTTTAATTTTTTTGTAAGCTCGTCTATGAAACAGTTTTTTTTATTTCTTTCCTGTTATCCCTACTAAGTATTTTAGTGTTCATTCTTTAATATTCCTTTTTTGTAAATGTTATATAGTAATGTGGCCTTTTCTTGGAAAAACTGTTTAATTCATAAAAGAACATTCGAGACACGCTCACTTCAGTCTATTCCCTTCTTCCACAAGTTTCGATTTCTTTAATCTTCTTTCTTTGTAATATTTGCCCATTCATCTCTCCTATGCTCGTCTATAAAACCGTTTTTTTATTATTTATTTCCTGTTTTCCTGACTAAGTATTTCTTTTTCATTATTTAACATCCATTTCTTTGTAAATGTTATATAGTAATGTTACATTTTTTTGCAAAAACTGTTTGGTTAATAAAAACATTCCAGATACATTCAGATCCTCACTTCAGTCTATTCTCTTCTCCCACGAGTTTCGCTTTGTTTAATTTACTTTCTTTCTAATATTTGTCCGATGTACCTTCTATTCTCACAATGTCTGTGAAAACGCAGGCACACACACACACACTTTTTACGTTTCTCCATTTTTTACATTGTCTCTTTATTCGTCGTCGGCCGTGACCATTAAGTTTTTTTGTTTTTTTTTAAATACTTACGGTTAGGAAATAATTGATGTTTCCCTTTTGTACTTTCAAATGTTTCGTTGTCTCCGTGAAACTCAAGTTTCTTCATTTTGTTGTTATTTATGTGACATTTCCTTGGAATTCGAAACACCAAATAATTAACACACATTTATTATAATAGCAATAATGATTGCTACGAGTCGATTGAATAAATAGTTTACACCAAACCCTAAATGTACCTATTGTTTGATTTAAGGAAACAATTCAGGTAAAAATAATATCCTTCATTAAAGCAATACATCGATAATTAATAGATATTTAATCCGTTACAATAACATTTTAACTTGGTAGAAACTGAAATAATTGCCAAATACTGTGATTTTTATCAATGCAGAAACGAAAAATGATTGGAAATATATGTAAAGGCTATTTTAAAGAAGGTGAGAAAAGAAATCAATTAAAAATAAATATAATTATGTTTTCATTAACATCATTGTATAAATATTACATTGCATTTATACGAGTAGTCTTTTATTTTTTTTATTTCATCTGTTTCAAATGTTGTATATTTTCCAATTTCCTCAAGATAATGTATTTGTAAAACAAACAATTTTTTCAATGTGTATTCATCCATAACCTTAAATCTTTCCTCTGTGATTAGTGGGCAGATTTAAAAGCCCATCCGTAGTAAAGAGTCGTGCAGCACGATTACATTTATATTTTTGAACGTTGGGGCAATCGGGGTAACAGAGAGCAGGGAGGAAATTTAAAATACAAGAAATTTGAAGTAAAGTAAAGAAACTATTAGAGTAGAAGGTTTCCAGGCATCTGTGGTCCTCTACAGTTAAGGGGTGTGATTTTGCTGCTAGTCAGGTTGGTCGAAGGTACAAATGCAGTTAGTTCATCGGAGCACATTCTATGGAAATACGTGTAAACACGCAAATGAGTACAAAATTACTGCGATGGGACAGGGACTGGCAAGTGATAGACAGATGTCTAACCTTACCAATAGGTTGAAGCAATGTACATAGATAGCCTACATATATCAAAGGTTACGAATTGGTTAATGATTAGAATATCTCTATATACCAAGATGCGCTCACTTTATAATATATATATATATATATATATATATATACATATATATATATATATATATGTGTGTGTGGGTGGGTGTATGTGTGTGTGGTTAGTTATACGTATATATATTAGTATGCACTATTAGATTAATTAATTGCATATGTAAGAACATTTAATGAAATATATGATGCAAAGGTTAAATTGTATGACTTATTAGATTAATTAATTGCATATGTAAGAAAATGTAATGAACTAAATGATACAAGGTTGTAATAGTATGAATTATTAGATTAATTAACTGCATATGTAAAAAAAATAATCAACTAAATTATACAAGGTATATGTAAGAAAAATTAATGAACCCAAATGTTGAATCGGTTAAATAGTATGAATTATTAGATTAATTAATTGCATATGTAAGAAAAATTAGTTAACCCAATGATACAAGAGTTCAATAATTCAAATTATTAGATTAAGTAATTGCATATGTACGAACATATAATGAACTAAAAGATACAAGGGTTCAATAGTATGAATTATTAGATAATTTATTGAATATGTAAGAAAATGTAATGAACTCAAATAAGGCAATGGTTAAATAATATGAATTATTAGATTACTTATTTGCGTATGTAAGAAAAATATTAAAATATAGGATACTTATCGTTGTTTAAATTTACACTTATCTGTGAGGGGCTACTTAAAAAAACAGCGACAAGTTAAAAATGTAATCAGCTAAATAACTTTTCGTTATCTCAGGTCGGCCTGAAAATGAAGAAGAAGAAGACAACAGCGATGTAACTAATGAGAAAGACATGTGGTATCGAGACATTTGATTAAAATAATAATAACTATTTCAGTTATTGAAAAAGTCTCTGGTTTTTTAATCATATCAGATTAGAAGGTTTACCCTTTTTTCATTCTTAAAGTAACCTAAACACGGTTCATTGATTATTCGAATTAGCCAAATATGAGGAGGATAGGCACAAATAGGAAAAGAATGGGTTTAGCAAACAACATCTTCAAAACTATCACGAAATGTATGAATCTGGATCAAAAGTATGAATTATATTAATTGATTATTAGAATTAGTCAAATATGAGGGTAGGCACACCGGGGAGAGAATGGGTTAAGCAAACTACATCTTCACAACTATTACGAAATGTATACATCGCGATCAAAAGTGTTACTTATATATATTGATTATTAGAATTTGTCAAATATCAGGAGAGTAGGCACGATGGGCAAGAGAATGGGTTTAGCAAACTTCATCTTCACAACTATCATGAAATGTATAAATCACGATTAAAAGTATGAATTATATATATTTATTACATAAATTAGTCAAATATGAGTGTAGGCACAAAGGGGAAAAGAATGGGTAAAGCAAACTACATCTTCACAACTGTCATGAAATGTATGAATTTCGTTCAAAAGTATAAATTATATATATTGGATATTAGAATTAGTCAAATATGAAAATATTCACAAAATGGAAGAGAATGGGTTAAGAAACAACATCTTCACAACTGTCATTAAATGTATACAACTTTATCAAAACTATAAATTATATATATTGATTGTTAGAATTAGTCAAATATGAGGAGGGTATGCACAAAATGGAAGAGAATGGGTTAAGCAAATAACATATTCATAACTATCATGAAATGTATAAATCTCTATCAAAAGTATAAATTCAATTTAAATAAAAGAAAATTAATACTTATAGAGCACTACATCCTTACATTATTGTACGTATAAATTAAAGAGTTAGAATTAGGTAGAGACTAAATGCATGTCTAATGATACAAAGGATGTTTAATTTTTGTTATCAAATATAAACTTTATTTTATATTTTTGACATGAAGGAACATTTCAGAACGACAATTTTAAAAAGTGGAATCGTAATTAAGAATTGCACCGTGTTCTGTTTCACAGACAGGACAGTGACTTGCACCAGCTCCATATGATGCAATCTTTTTAACAACTGAACATTCCAGTTGACAGGAGTTTTTTTTTAATTTTCTCAATTTCCAGTAAGTGAATTAATGCGTGTATTTCTTGAGTTATGGAAAGAGCATGTATCTCTTCAAATACGTTCTATGATTAACGTGGAAGTAGATCAAATACAAGAATAAATGTAATTAATATCAGCTGCTTCATCATGCGAATTTTTATTACTGGTAAATAATATTTGTCTTTTACACTGTTCATCATCATCATCATCATCATCATCATCATCATCATCATCACCCTCTCTATCATCATCGTCATCGTCATCGTCATCATCATCATCATCATCATCATCATCATCATCATCATCATCATCATCATCAGCAGCAGCAGCAGCAGCAGCAGCAACAACATCAGCAACAGCAGCAGCAGTAGTACGATACACATCATCGTCATCATCATCATCATTGGTTGAATCACTAGAATTATATCTGGGCTGACTATGCATTTATTAATTGCATTCTTGTACTTCTCCAGATTAGGGCAAACACTAACCCTGACCTTAATCTTAACGCTAAAACTGACCCTAACCCTAGCGATAACCCTCGCAATTCCCTAACGCTAACCCGTAACCCTGAAAAGTCATTTTTGGCTCGGGTCTTAATCTGGAGAAAAATCTACATCCTCATTTATAGTTGTTATCTAAGAAGCATTTATTTAAGCAATGTAATTGCAGACATTTACTTGTGATGGTATGATATTATGACCATTGTGTGTGATTTTATGGTGGTTCCTACCATTAGAATATATTATACATTAGTTCAGATTATATAAAATTGTGTATGACAGTCTAATAGTACTTTTGTTTATTATTTGTTAGTGTTTGTGTGAGGTTTTAAAATTGTATTACGTAATTTTATCCCGTGACGCTAATTCTGGCGTCGCGGAATTTAAATTGTTAATATCTTACCTGGAAATGTGCAAATCCGTTATTTTTGCGTCGAACTCATTTAACGTGTGCGTTCTAAGCTGGCTTTTGATATTATCTTGTTTTCCCCAACTTTTTGTTCATTTGCGTTTGTCATGATTAAGGTAAAGAATTATATTATATTAAACAATGTTTGCTTAAATAAAAGAGTAGTGTCTAAATACACACACACTATATATATATATATATATATATATATATATATATATATATATATATATATATATATTGGGAACCTTTAAGTTGATAGAATTTAATTCATGTGATTAAAATCATGTAAATAAGAAACTGTGAGGTTAATCCAATCAGAAATAAGTAAAAACTATTTGTTTAATAAATACATTGCTTCAAAATGATATTGTATTTAGATCAACTTCGAAGTGTGTATACAACGTAGAAGAACTCACAATTCGAAGAAGAATCAATTATTTGCCTTTGTAATTATTAATGTCAAATATTTCATTTCAAACGCAATCAACTTTTGAGATTTAATCATTTTCTTTTGCTAATAAAATTGAAGGAGGAATTTCTAATCAAATTTCTTAATGTTATTAAATTCATTTACGGGTTGATTAATTAAATTCATAAATGTATATGTATTTTGTTAATTTTAGGAAAAAAATGAATTTATATGTTGTGTTTTTGAATTTAATTCATTTACATTGTTCGATATTGAAAGATTTATATCATGGAAAATGAGACAAAGTCGATTTTAATACATAAAACAGCTTTATCAGTCCTCCCAGTTATTAAGTGACCAAAAAGGAAAGAATTTTAATTTTAAATATTTTACTTATCAACCCTGTTTTCTGATTTTAGATCGGATTATAGAGTTACTATATAATTTAGCTTAATATATAGCTACTACTATGATTTTGGGTTAGGATTTAAGATATATAACAATGAATGCATATACATACACACGTACATATAAGAATCACCATTTCTTCCGTTTTACACCCGCTTCTGTTAATATTAAGTAAACTCAAATAAACGTTTTATTTCCAATTTATTTTACTCTAAAATATAGTCATAAAATAAATCATTTAAAAAAAATGACACATTTTCTTACAAGCACATGTAAAAACACACGAAGGTCGTAGAATATGAATGCAGAATATACGAATCCCAATAAATCAATGTGTTTAATGCAATAACGTTTTAAGTGAAGTCTATAGAGATGATCATTAATTGGTTCATTTTCGACAGTTAATGTTCTTTAAAAATCAGAATGATTGTAAAATATTTCGGGATATTGTTAAACATTTCCCTTTCACTTAACAATCTAATAAAAAAGAGTTAATAGGAAACATACGTTAGACAATTTAACATTTCACTGTAGATTTAGAGTTAAATCTATTTATGTAACTAAGCTTTATGTTTTAAAGTGTGTAACCGAACGCTCTCGAATGTTCATAGTGAAACGTGATTATATGTGGCTTAAGATCTTCGTTATAGGTGTTCACTGGTACCTCGTCAAGATATTACGTCTCAAAACCCAAAAAGCGACACTTACTTAGTGGATTGTCTTAGGATTTAGGAGATTACAAAGAAAGACTCGTAAAAAAATGGTTGTTTCTACCTTTGATTTATGTCAATATCATCTTACCCTCCCACACATCTCGACTGGGCACTCTAACTAAGTACCCTTCTGGGGTATACGAGCAAACCACGCGTAATCCTTACTTGGCGAAATCCAAAGGCAGTTTCAACTGGTTTTCGATAAGCTGGTAGTATTTATAAAATAATTGTTTTTATTCTTTTAAAAGAGAATTGAATGTCTATATTTATTTATCTATTTAATAAATTTCGTTATCATATATCTGCTAAAAAAGGCAATCCTTGAATTCTAGACGACATACAACATCATTGTTACATTTCATTTACGACCTTATTTGATGTAACCGACTAAATAGTACGTTTTCAACCTACGCACAGTGCAGTACTGCTACATTTAACCAATGCATATTATATAACTTAGATATTTTATTATATTTTTACTAACTTTCGTCTGTCATGCGAGACAATAATGCACTCTGAAATGGGGGCTGCATGATGCAAAACAAACCAAGAGTTGCGCAAAATACACGACTACATTGTTTTCATCCTTCCAGACTAGTTTCTCTACAAAGACTTGAGAATCTAGTTTACTAGGCTTAGAAAACCTATATATTCATACATTACCCAAATGTGTTATAGAAGTTTTCTTTGCAGCTACTTTCACTTACAAATGTAAAGCATATGTTATTCGGCTCAGTAATATTCCTTCAACGGTTGAATTCTGGTCGTCTGACATTGCACGCACTTGGTTGTCTCCGCTGAATGATTTATTACTTACGGGATGGAAATAGTGAAAGAAGATTAAATTTGTATTTCAACTTCCTGCAAAGAATCTATAATGATTTTACTTTTTTTCTCCCACAATGATTTGGAGACAGAACACAAAATAATACGAGAAATTTGTTTGAGATTGTGTAAATCACTTTCATTGTTTTGAAGACGAATTGATAGGTGATGGGAATGGTTATATCACTAGAAGGATACCTGTCACAGGACAGGTAAAATTACTTCTCCGAAGAGAACAGTTTTGAAGCAATCTTACGACGATTACAATTAAGATTTAATGATTTTAAATCGTCTATCGAGAATGTTTATATAGATTGTGTTGAACATCCATTATATTAATTTGATTTTAGAAAATGTTTAACATTGTAAGTTAAAGCGTCAGGGGTCTTAAGTAGAAATTGAAGTTTAGGGAATCTTACTAAATCAGTTTAGAGACTATGGAGCAAATGCAATGAAAATCTGATATATTTGAATTTTTAAATTGGAGGTGGTGTTCTATATTCTGTTCCATAAAACCTTTAACCCCTTTCAAATTCTCCAAAGAAACTACAATTTTACAAATATTGATAAAATTACACAAAAATCGAAGGCATCTTAACTCTCACTCCTACTTGCATCCCTACTTGCCACGTGTTCATGAAACACATTTAAACTAAATATACCCCACTTTACCACTTATTACCCCCGATAATTGTGTTAAAAATAACCATTTGATTAATTGATACTATACATACGAATATATAAACATGTACATACACCTAACTTAATGTCAATACATATATATATATATATATATATATATATATATATATATATATATATAGAGAGAGAGAGAGAGAGAGAGAGAGTGAGAGAGAGAGAGAGAAAGAGAGACATGTTCTATTAATATGTATATTGTCGGTGTTTCACACTGTCTTCATATGAATTTTGAATACTCATACCCTGAGAATTATTCATAAAAAATACAATGTTTGAATTAGCACACGGCTAAAATCACGTTCAACCACCGATTCATGTCAGATCAATAAACTGACGTTTTAGCTTTAGATGTATAAATGGGTATCAGCCTCGCTGTAAAATATAACTGGCGACAGACTAGCGTCCTGTCACGGAGATGATCGAGATCATTCATTCTGCTTCATTAAGCAGAATTAATGTTATTAAGCAACTACTACTGACAGGTTCCTCGTCGTGAAATCCATGACTTTTCAATCTGAAACTGGACCATAACGTTAGGACCGATCAAAAGAACTGGTTATCAATTTTCTATTTTTAACTTTACACAAGAAATACAGTTTAATTAAGCCAATCCTAAGCTGCGTTAATATACTGTTACGATTGACTTTGGTATTGAAATAACAATCTAATCTTAACATGTACAAAGTGTGTCAGTATAAATGTGACTCATTTAATAACACGGTCAATATACATGATATTATCAGAGTTGATTGGTAATAGAATAACATTTCAAAACCCTCCAATGAGATGGCATTATCGTTTATATCGGCGTTGCTATTAACCTCCAAAATGGGTTGTTCAGCAATGGAGTCCATCACTACATTCACCGGATTTAAATTCACTTGATTTCCATCGTTGTTTTTTGTTTGTTTGCAAAATCACGTGTAACAGAAAACTGCAACACAAAATTGCAGAAGTCAAGGTCACCATCAGTCAGCAGATCCGTAGAATAAAACAGACAATTTATCCGATTGTGGCATCAGCGCACATTTTGAACACGTCTCTTGAAGTTGTAATGTTATAACAAGAGATACTGAATAAATTATCAGTTCAGCTTTTAAGAAATCTAAAGTTTGATGGCTTTATCGTCTGTGTCCTTAGTTTTTGTGTGTAACGGATCACGTTTATGCTGAAACAAAGTCATACCCATCATAAGTCGAGCCGAAATATCCTCTGTGTCTTTGTAATAAAGTACGTTACGAAAGCAAAATAAAATATTAGCTAAACATCACATTTACTTTATATTACACTTTTTTATTTAATAATATATTATTTGTCCAAAAATGTTATTTATTTAATTATAAGAAATCATGTATATTTATCTTTATTCTCATGAACTTTCACAGCTTAGACTAAAGCGTTTCAAATTTAGTGAATACAATTTCAAATTTTAAAATATTCAAGTTGTGTTGACGTTTTGCCTGACCCCCTATTTTGGGTAAACGTATACACCCGTGATTTTTCTCTGTAGAGTTATGGGTAAAATTACAGCTCGTCTTCAATTAATCGTCTGCAATTAATCCTTTTATTATGGAAAAAAAGTTGATTTTCCGTAAAATAAACAACAACAAAATTGGCGGTTAAATCATTTGCCCATTTCGAAACAATTTCACACATTAACATAAACCACATTTCTATGTGACTGTCAGTTATGACGTCCATATTGTGGTTGGATTCATTTGAATACATTACAAATAAATGCATCATGTCGCGCAATTGCTGTTTTGTGCTATCGTAAAAGTTTGCCAGCAGTATTTAAAAATAAGTTAGCTAGTCATATTTACTTTGACTGACTCCATCAATATATATTGATGTCACCCAGACGACATATTCTTTTATTCTGATGAACGTTTACAGCTTAGACGAAATCATGTCTAATTGAATGCAATACAATTTCAAATATACACATATTCAAGTTGTTTTGACGTTTAGCCTGACCCCCTATTTGGGGAAAAAGTATGAACCCGTGATTTCCCTCTCTACAGTTATGGGTAAGATTACACCTCCGTCTATTTACACACCACGAACTAGAAATAGAAAATTGCGAAATAGTCTTATCTGCGTTATAATTGATACAAATAGAGATTACTTAAACTTAACTAAAACTATGTGGTAGATTAAAACAACTCAGAGAACAAGTAATTTTCTGTTAGTACATAGACGAAGGAAGGCTTACATGTAGTACTCCTGGCGTTGTCCGGGAATAAATAACGACCCCTGTGTACACGTGATCACAGCCCTGTACTAAGATTGTGTTTCCTATTTTTTCCTATAATTTTACATTGTTTTATTCATAATTGAAACAAATGAAGGCATATTTACTGCTTATGGTTGCCCGGTCCGAATATAGACTTCTCGATATGATTGTAACAAGAAAAACTAATGCAAAATAACTACAACCGTCGGATTCCTTGTCAAACTGAGATACGATGTGTTCGAAACGATGTGTTTGATCCTGGCATCAGACACTGTTTTCAATTGCAGCCACAGACAATTAGACAGCGACATGGTTTATACAGACTAATAGAGAATATTCACCCAGGGCGTATAAAATCAATTCTCTGAACAGAATAGTGTTGTACCACTTTAAGTTACCCTTTGCGATGATTAAAATCAAATTTGCATAATTGTGGTTATTCAGACAACATTTTTCATCTTGGCTGTGATCATAAATCATTTTGGCCGTTGTAAACTCTGGTTTTCTTCAGGTGTATCTCTTCGAACTCGGGAATATTTCTGTCAAACTCGGGAATCTAGACAAAGTTTCGAAAGCAACCCTTAACTGATTTCCGTTCGAAATTCCGAGTCCACTCAAGATAAGAAATGTAGTCCGAATAATCAAAAAGATGCAAAAAATCAATCCTCATCTGAAAAAAATTAAGAAGTATAATATAGAAATCAAAATACAAAATTAAAATCAAAATATAAAATTGAAATCAAAATATATAATTAAAATCAAAATATAAAATTAAAATCAAAATATGAAATTAAAATCAAAATATGAAATTAAAATCAAAATATAACATTAAAATCGAAATATAAAATTTAAATCAAAATATAACATTAAAATCGAAATATAAAATAAAGATCAAAATATAAAATTAAAATGAAAATATAAAATTAAAATCAAAATATATAATTAAAATCAAAATATAAAATTAAAATAAAAATATGAAGTTAAAATCAAAATATAAAATTAAAATCAAAATATAGAATTAAAATCGAAATATAAAAGTAAAATGAAAATATAAAATTAAGATAAAAATATGAAATTAAAATCAAAATATGAAATTAAAATCGAAATATAAAATTAAAATGATAATATAAAATTAAGATAAAAATATGAAATTAAAATCAAAATATGAAATTAAAAATAAAAATATAAAATTTAAAGGAAAATATTAAATTAAAATGAAAATATAAAATTAAGATAAAAATATGAAATTAAAAATCAAAATATGAAATATAAATCTTAATATAAAATTTAAATCAAAACATGAAATTAAAATCGAAATATAAAATTAAAATCAAAATATAACATTAAAATCGAAATATAAAATTAAAATCAAAATATAAAATTATAATGAAAATATAAAATTATAATCAAAATATAAAATTAAAATCGAAATATAAAATTAAAATCAAAATATAAAATTAAGATAAAAATATGAAATTAAAATCAAAATATATAATTAAAACAAAAATATAAAATTAAAATCAAAATATATAATTAAAATCAAAATATAAAATTAAAATGAAAATATGAAATTAAAATCAAAATATAAAATTAAAATCAAAATATAAAATTAAAATCAAAATATAACATTAAAATCGAAATATAAAATTTAAATCAAAATATAACATTAAAATCGAAATATAAAATAAAGATCAAAATATAAAATGAAAATGAAAATATGAAATTAAAATCAAAATGTATAATTAAATTCAAAATATAAAATTAAAATCAAAATATGAAATTAAAATCAAAATATGAAATTAAAATCAAAATATAAAATTAAAATCAAAATATGAAATAAAAATAAAAATATCAAATTAAAATCAAAATATGAAATGAAAATCAAAATATAAAATTAAAATCAAAATATAAAATTAAAATCAAAATATATAATTAAAATGAAAATATATAATTAAAATCAAAATATGAAATTAAAATCAAAATATGAAATTAAAATCAAAATATAAAATTTAAATCAAAATATAACATTAAAATCGAAATATAAAATAAAGATCAAAATATAAAATGAAAATTAAAATATGAAATTAAAATCAAAATATATAATTAAAATCAAAATATAAAATTAAAATCAAAATATGAAATTAAAATCAAAATATAAAATTAATACCAAAATATCAAATTTAAATCAAAATATGAAATAAAAATAAAAATATAAAGTTAAGATAAAAATATGTAATTAAAATCAAAATATTAAATTAAAATCGAAATATGAATTTAAAATCAAAATATAGAATTAAAATCAAAATATAAAATTAAAACCAAAATATTAAATTAATTCTAAACGTTACGTCATTACTCGTTGTTCCAATTTTGATCACAATCTATTACATGATTTTGATTCTAGAAAATGGCTAAAGTTTAAGGGACTTCAGAAATTGAAATTCAGAAAATATTTGTGTCAAATGACTCTGGATCAAATTCAATGAAAATCTGTTGGTTGTTTCATATTATGCTTCGCTAAAACACTATACCATGCTCCACACACAATGAAGTTTCGGGAATATCTATTAATTGACGTCTAATACATACTTTGAAAATATCACAAACATTGAAAGTATCTTTTTTTAAAGAAGAGATTCAATCCTCTTTTCACACTCTTTGTATCAACCTTAAACACTAAATATAGCTCACATTAGAGGCATATACGCCTCGCAGCTGTGCTCCAAAATTAACAATGATCGTTTAATTAGTTAATGAGTGAATCCTATACATATAAATATACAAACATACACAAACACCTTTCTTGATTTAGATAGAGATAATTGAGACTGACAGAACCGACAGAGAGTCGATACTTAAAAACTATTTGAGTTTGTGACGTCATCACGAAGCGGAATTTAATTATCCATTCATTTTACAAATAACAGAAAAAAAGAAGAATGGTAAACATATGTATTTCCTCTGTAGTTATGTGTCAATTCATAAAAGATCAACTCTTAAGAACTGTTGTATTTACCAGATGTCAGTTCACTTTTAACCTAAGAGCTGTTATTTTAGCCTAACTGCTCAATTCGCGATCACCTTGCAAGTTCCGCTATGTAACTTGAACATTAAGATATATGTGCAGAGAAAACTAGACGATTTCATTTCGAGATAATGCCGATGCCAACAATAGATGATGCGGCCATTGTTTGTTCACCAGAACAATAACTCCAAAAATGACAAGTGGTATCACAGCCATTTAACGATGAGAGGAATTTCATCCGTTTCTTCAATGTTATGTCTTTTTTATTTAATGATTAAAAAAGGAAATATTAATTGGATGAGTTTTAATTAACTTAAACAAAAAATGAAGTTCGCTTTTAAATAGTTTGTTAAAGGCATTAGAGTTAATCATTGCAATTAGTGCTTTCCTTTTTTTGCCATGACAACATTTAATTAGAACAGCTCGAGCGCAAATAATATATGAGAAAATGCACTTAAAAGATACGACACAATCCAAGGAGGAAAGCAGATTTGGATCAAGTTTTCACTGTTTTCATCTTGGAAAAGATAAAATGAATAAAGAAAATGGGCAATTACATTTAGTTTGAAAAATGTTAATTGCACTCAACAGTAATATGCTTTGTAAGCTCAGTGTAGGTATATAGTAAATCGGTTACATGATTATCCCGCCCTGCGGCCTATTTAGAAAGTGAGAACCATATACAACTATTTCCTATTTACGTCCATCATTATGAGGGCAGGGTTTGATAACAAGTCATATGTTAATGTGGAGAAATCAAGCTGTCCGAAAAGGGATCTTGATTTAATTAAATAAAAAATTGCTTCTATCACAGACGACTTTTTCTTAACTTTCGCAGAAATGAACTTAAGTATAAGAACAGTTTCTACACTTTGCTACAAAACACCAACGAGTCATCCCAAATCTTGTGAACGAACTTCGGTACGACGAAAGTGTTCAGAAGGCGTCAGATGTTAGGCCCCAGAGAGAGAGAGAGAGAGAGAGAGAGAGAGAGAGAGAGAGAGAGAGAGAGAGAGAAATTGACACACCTATAGTTCGTCACCCAACATCCGCTGATTGGTGTATGTTTACCGTGGAGTTCTCCTCCCAACCCAGAAAAGAGTCATAATACTATTTATATTTACATAGATATCATAGACATTTTTAAAATTAAAAAGAAAAAAAATGTTTGACCCCTCCCAATTTTTTTACTATACATAGTTATATTTTCAGTTAAAAAAAAAAAAAAAAGTGTTGCCCCCAATTGTTTTTAACCTCCCGCATACATAGTAATATTTTCAGTAAAAAAAAGAAGAGAAATAAAAGTTTAACCCCCCTATACATGATATTTTCTAGTTAAAAAAAAGAAAAAAAATGTACTCCACTCCCCTAATTTTTTTTACCCTCCCCATACTTGAGAATATTTTTACTTAAAAAAAAATTGCCACCCCCTGAAAAAATTTGTTACCCTCCCCAATACATAGTTAAGAAAAGTTAAACAAATAGGAGGCGCTTCGGTCATATCAAAGAACTCATGTGTAAATATGCTATTGAAGGCGCCTACGTCATATAAAAGAACCAGTTTTGTTATTCTTCCAAAATGATTACTCATTTAGTAATGGCCGATATATTTGTTGCTTAACTTCAATTTACAACAAACCACCTAGTCTTAACAACGTAATGAAAACAAAGAATGATAATGTGCAAAATCTTCTTCAACGACCATATTAAAAACACTGAATTAAGTTTACATATTGTGCTGTTCGTGAATCTATAATTGTCTTCAAGTCCGTTTGTGCAACAAATAATTGTATCTTCTTTGCTCTTTCTTTGTATTTCACAACTGTTATACATTTTCTGTAAACTTTATTGTTGTGTTGTTTGCCGAATTAATGTGTTATGCAGTTGTCGTTTTGGACGATGTTTAATATTCTTTGAATGGCGCTAAAGTTTCCTCTACTCTAGAATCAATTGTGAATCTTATGTTTGAGTCTTTTTTTTTAGTTACACGGCCAGAATATCTCTTTGAATCTTGAGTGCTTCGATTTTGTGTAGGCTGAATTTATTTGAAGTTATTTTATTGAATGTGAATATTAAATGCTGGACGACACTTTGGTGCGCGTTACTTAAATTATAAGAGTTATATTGACTATTCGCTTAAATTATCGCTAGCATTCTTTGACTTCCGTCGTGTATATTATATTGTTAAAATAAACATGGCGGCCTATTTTAATTTTGTGACTTTACCGTCGTGGTGACGTTTGATATCTGAGATTCAACTATCTCGTTTTACACTTGTAGCATCAAGCATTTCGATTGACGTCTTGTTTATTCTGCACTCTGGTCTGCTTGCACTGTCTTCTGTAAATCCAAATGTCATTCTTACATCACAATTTGTTCTACTGTATTTGCAAATGGTTTGTATTTCCCACTCGTCCTGAAAGGGTCAATCCGGATAATATACATGTTTGCACAAATGCATGGGTTTTGTAATAGTTATTCCTGAAACCATTCTCTGTACCATATGCAAACCGACCTTTTATATGGACAACGCATTTACTAAAAGAAAAGCCATTATCGCGAGCTTCTTGCATATAAATGAGCATATCCATCCTTTGTTAACTGAACCAATAATTCGAATCAATATGCAAAATCTTGTCTTAGGAAATTATGACTAATAATCCATAAAATTATCTCTAGTCTAGCGTAATATCAAGTGAAACGGCAATGTTATCATTAATATTGACAAAAGTCGCAAACAAAAACGAATAACAGGTAGTGGAATACGCAATGTGATACTCTTGCTTTATCGTTGGATGATATCTCTCTTGAATGAAACTTATCTAGTATAATAATAACTATAAGTGTCTAAAGTTAGGTACGTGTATATGTTTATATATGTGTACGTACAGGATTCACTTCTTAACAGATCATTATTTATCATTATTAATAACTTAAGAAGTTAAACAAACAATAGTAGTAAGCTACAAACAACACCAAAACAACCACAAATAAAAAGATTACGTAAAATACATCACACCCCACAAAGCATACTAAAATGTTCTTAAATAGACCTCGCACCTTGCAGATATATATATATATATATATATATATATATATATATATATATATATATATATATATAAATATACATACATATATATATATACATTTATAATATTTGTTATTGTTTATTATCTATGTAGGTGTACGTTTCGTCTTTTATAATCGAGATAACTCAACATAGAGATATGACTATTCACTACTGGGCATGCGATTCGGCATCCCGGATTCCGATGCATTTATAGCTAGCGACGTCATGCTGGGTTAATACTACACTTACAGTGCCCTTCTAGACGGGTTTTCTAGGAGCTACAAATGATACATATTTGTTTTGTTTATTATCTATATTATATATATTTATATATATATACATATATATATATAATTATATATATATATATATATATATATATATATATATATCTGCAAGGTGCGAGGTCTATTTAAGAACATTTTAGTATGCTACATGACAATATTTTTAACATATACATATATAAATCAAATTATCACAAATATCGTTACTGATAATTCTTATCTAATTATTTTATAGATCTATCTAAAAACTGTGATGAATATTTCGCAATGATATAAGATATATTAAAAGTTAACAACTTGTGAGTTAGTTTAATCAATAAAACGAACCATACCATCCACTTTTCAGCGAAGAGATGTAAGTGTTTATCTTAATCCTAATTGTAAGCTGATCTTTTCAAAGCAGAATCAATTAGAGAGAACAAAGTAAGTTGTCCTCGTATTCTTGCAAGATGGGGGACACGTACAACATATTTAATACACTGAAAATGTAAATGGTTTGGCTCGTTGGTTGATATGTAAATAATGTCTGCTTTTACATCTAGATTAAGAATTTCTATATAATGCAATAAACAAAAATGTTGAACTATGTGATTATAGGATGACGCAAATATACTTTTTCCTTAATTATGAGTGTTAATTATATGATTAATGGGCAAGAAAAGGACACATTCGATTAGAATATAATAATTGTATTTCAACGAGACATAATCCAATCACCAAAACACAAACAAATGTTGTTGATAACAAGTCTAAATAGAAATTCTATTGATAAATGAAATATTGTATCACGTTAAAACACACTATCGTGGTTCGACACTGGCTGATAGTTAACCCTTTCTCTAGGGACGGGAGGATTAACTCATTCTCTGTGTCTATCTCTTGTTCTTTCTATGAAGAACGTACCCGTATATGAAATGAAATTTAAAACTATAATCATTTAAAACTAAAATGCTGTCTTCTATATGAACCAGTGAACGTAAACAACAAAGATAGTTTTTGTGGCATTCTAATTTACTGTAAGTAGCTGTCAAGATTCTTGGAGATTAATCCCACGGCTCCGATTGAAACAGGTATCATTTGTGTCTTCTTGCCTCTATGTATGGTTAACCTTTCTCTCAATTCAGTATAAGTGCCACTTTTTTCAAAGGCCTTTATCTCCAAATTGTGATCACCAGGAATTACAATATCAATATTATTACACTTGCATATTTTTGTTAACAATGATCATATCAGGTCTTCTGTACCCAATACCTATATCAGCACACAATTCACAAGTTTTGTTTTCCAATATTTCCTAGCGCTGACAGGTGGATATGCCGTTAGATAAAGCTTAAACACAAACTGCAATTTCTGTTGGAATGAATAAATATCTCAGCATTCTAAAAATAAGTGTTTGTGTATCGGTACTTCCCCTTTCCACCTGTCTAGTATGGTAAACGCGGATTTATTTCTTCCGCCCAAGCTAATAGTAATCTGACATTGACAAGAATATACGTAATCTGTGTTCTCTAAAACGATTCACAATGTAAACACGAAATGTTTTCATGACGCAGCCCTTCTCAGAACTAAATTACTCCTAACACACATTAGAAGAATACATTTAAACACGTACTAAAAACAGTATATATGTAACACTAAATGCACAGTTATTTAGTTTTGTTGATTGTATGTATGTTGTGAATCTATTTTACTTATTTTGTTCCAGCATAATAAGATCTATTTTAGTTTGATTTACACAACTAATAAATGGCATATTACTCATTAAGACCCCCTTCTAAGAGGTAGCAACATTATAGAATCCTGGTCTTTGAATGATTGTGTTATTATGACGTAAGATTAAACATGATTTTATGAGACGACGTAGTTTAGTGTCGTGTATATGTTTTATTCCTAAGCTTACTGCTAATGATGTATTGAAGAGGCATGGCTAGAATTACCTTTACGGCATGCATAAAACACTTGTAAAAAGGAGCGGAATTTCCAAAGGAGTTTAGTACAGTTTTCTACCAATTGCAGTGTTTAATAGACAGTTTAAAGTTTTCAAAATAATTTTCCAACTTCGACTGTTCATGAAGTAAAAAATAGTATTTATTATTTAGTACGTCTTTACCATTCGAAATCAATTTCGGCGATCTATTTATGGATTAAGGTGATTTATTTATGGATTAAGGTGATTTATTTATGGATTGAGGTAATTTCTTGATTTATGAGTTAAGGTTATTTCTTTATCTATGCAATAAGGTAATTTCTTTATTCATGGATACATGTACATTCTGTATTTATGGATTAAAAGTAATTTCCTTATTTATTGATTAAATGTAATGTCTTTATTTACTGATTAAGGGTGATAACTTTAAGTAATTTCTTTATTCATGGATTAAGGTAATGTATTTATAGATTAACGTAATTTCTTAATTCATGGAGTAAGGTAATTTCTTTATTTATGCATTGAAGTAATTTCTTTATGGATTAAGGTGATATATTTATGGATTAAGGTAATTTATGTATGGATTGAGGTAATTTCTTTATTTATGGATTAAGGTAATTTATTCATAGATATAGGTAACTTATTTATGGATTAAGGTAATTTCTTTATTTATGAATTAAGGTAATTTGTTTATTTATCCATTAAGGTAATTGCTTTATTCATGGATTAAGGTAATTTATTTATGGATTAAGGTAATTTCTTTATCTATGGATTAAGGACATTTATTCATGGATTGACGTATTTTATTTATGGATTTAAGTAATTTATTTACGGATTACGCTAATTTCTTTATTTATGAATTAAGGTAATTTCTTTATCTATGCATTAAGGTATTTTTTATTTATGGATTAAGGTAATTTCTTTATTCATGGATTAAGGTAATTTATTTATAGATTACGCCAATTTCTTTATTTTTGAATTAAGGTAATTTCTTTATCAATGCATTAAGATAATTTCTTTATTATGGATTAAGGTAATTTATTATGGATTAATGATTTTTTTTATTCATGGATTAAGGTAATGTATTCATTGATTAAGGACATTTCTTTATGGATTAAGGTACTTGCTGTATTTATGAATTAAGGTAATTTCTTTATTCATGCATTAAGATAATTTATTCATGGATTAAGTTAATTTCTTTATTTATGAATTAAAGTAATCTCTTTATTTGTGCATTAAGGTAATTTCTTTAGTTATGGATAAAGGTAATTTATTAATAGATTAAGGTAATTTTTTTATTTATGGATTAAGGTTATTTCTTTATGGATTAAGGTTATTTATTTATCTATGCATTAAGGTAATTTCTTTATTTATGGATTAAGGTAATTTCTTATTCATGGAGTAAGGTAATTTATTTATTGATTTAGGTACTTTCATTATGGATTAAGGTAATTTATTTATTCATGGATTAAGGTAAGTTATTTATTGATTAAGGTAATTACTTTATTTATAAAGTTCCAGTTTATTTGAAGATAATTTTTTTTTTTTATTAAAGTTACCTGAATGTTTATGGTGCGAAACTCATTTAGGCAGATCATTATAGAGCTAGTCTCATTGTGTCAAACCGTCCATTCAATCAACTATTAAAAAATATATATAAATAAATTATAGTACATATTAAATATTTTAGCAAATATTACCGAATTAAAGTTTGTTAAACTGATCGCACTAATTATTTTGGGAGATAGTAGCTTTGAACAAACAAAAAATCAAAATGGCTGATTAGTTTGATCGCACACGTGTGAGTGTCTGCTCCAAAAAAATTTGTTTGTTTTTTGTTTTTTTTCACCTTAAAATTAAACTGATGTATGATTTGGGTGTTTTTTAAGACACTCTAATCTAAGTACTCTTATTAGTTGTGAACTTTTTCTGATGATTTTGTAGTGTTGCAGAGACGATATTGACATACAAATGTTGTTTGGCACAAAACAAATGAAACGGACCGTTAAATATATCTAACAGAAATTTAGAATGTTTGGAAATGTGAGAAAAATAAAAATCAAAGAAATAAAACAAACCATGGTTATTGGAATATAATAAAAAACTGTTCTATATTTTGCTCTGTAATAAATAATTGACTAACATTGAGCTGAATCTTCAAAGGAGACTACAAACTAAAAGGATCTGATGATATATGGTAGTACATATATTGTCTTTAATAATTAATTATATATATATATATATTCATAAGACAATAAAAAGGAATTACGTCGAACTAGTAATGAAGAGATAAAAGCTCAATATTCTTACATTAAAGAACAGAGCCATACGTATATGATGTCAAATATTAAAAATAGCGTTCAAATCAAATTTCAGAGGAAAATACGTTAACAAACATGTTTTTTCGATACACATCTTTATTGAATGAACCGACATAAAGCATGGAAAACAATGAGAAGTTGTATCATTTGGACCATTCGAACCACTGTTCTGACCTGTGATTTTATTATCACAACATTTCGGCTGATTGAACCTCCGACCTTCTTCAGGTGAGTATTGTCGAACTCGAGAATCGTCATGTCAAATTCAAGAATCTGTATGGAATTTCCGGAATTTTTCTGCCGAACTTGGCAATCCGTATTCTTCTGCATTGAAAATGGAAGTGGCATATGGGGGGGGGGGGTTGAATACACATGCTTTCTGCAATTTCTCGTAGAATGTTAGAGGAAGTATTTTTAAACTTTGCTTAATGTTAGAAAGATCTTTCGAGTCCTAATGTTTCAAGATGGGATGTTTGGTATTATAGTATCATGTACTTTTGTCAGGTACATACTTGCTTCTTTGTTGATAATTTTAATTAGAATACCAAAAGGGTGTATAGCCATTTTATTTCTTTGGAATAATTCCATGTATTTTGGATAGAATGTACTATACTATACAGTATTTGATTAATAGGATTTACACTTTACATGAAGTGCAGAACCAGTTCTTCACTTCTGGAGTTTGCTAGTGCTCGTCAGATTCTACATGCAAACTGTTCTAGGCAATCAGTCAACAGGGCACGAAATACAGAAAGTAATCGATATTTTGATAGTGTGAGCTTTACTGAAGATATTGATGAAAGATTATACCTATGTATATGTCAATCGAGATTTTAAAAAGTATATCCTCTTTAACAAGTAATTAATCACTTTGTTTTAGCTATGATACGATATTATACTATATATATATATATATATATATATATATATATATATATATATATATATATATATATATATATAATTAACTTGTTACAAATATCCAGGGGGTATGAATCCGAAGGAAGTTGAAACCGGGTTTATGAGAGTGCTCAATGAAAATTCAGAGCAAAATATATATTTTTTTGATTTTATTCCATTAGTTGCGACAAAACAAGTTTTGTTTCATTGGTGCAAATAGCGACCAACTCATCGGGCGGGCGAATGAATTCAAATGGCATAAATTTTAACTTCAACTTTAACGGGAGATTGAAAATTGAAATTATATTGGAGGGGGAGGGGGACAGAGTTGGGGCTTTGTCTATAACGGGGACATGGGACATGAGAGGGGAGGGGGGAGGACCCCAACAAGTCGTGTTTCAAATTATTACGTGGGAGGTTTTTCACGTGTCTGTGCTGTGATGATCTCAATTTCGGCCGGGGTGGGAGGAAGGGAGATGGAGCGACGGCCAGAGTGAGTTAAATTTAAAATGAGAATAAAATTATGATTATAACCGTCATTCATATTTTATTTTAATTCTAATAAGTAATTATCATGTGGATAAAAATGTTTGATAATTTTAATTTAGGGTATTAATTGCTACTTTTGCATTTTATTTATTTTATTTTAATGTTTTGTTTATTATTTGTAGTGAATTTTGTTGTGATTATATATATATTCTTTTTTAATTTAAATTGTGAAATCAGAAAACTTCTCTTATAAAATGATTCCACTAGTATTGATCTCGATATAATATAATCACAATTTAAATTAAAAAAGAATATATATATAATCACAACAAAATTCACTACAAATAATAAACAAAACATTAAAATAAAATAAATAAAATGCAAAAGTAGCAATTAATACCCTAAATTAAAATTATCAAACATTTTTATCCACATGATAATTACTTATTAGAATTAAAATAAAATATGAATGACGGTTATAATCATAATTTTATTCTCATTTTAAATTTAAATCACTCTGGCCGTCGCTCCATCTCCCTTCCTCCCACCCCGGCCGAAATTGAGATCATCACAGCACAGACACGTGAAAAACCTCCCACGTAATAATTTGAAACACGACTTGTTGGGGTCCTCCCCCCTCCCCTCTCATGTCCCATGTCACCGTTATAGACAAAGCCCCAAATCTGTCCCCCTCCCCCTCCAATGTAATTTCAATTTTCAATCTCCCGTTAAAGTTGAAGTTAAAATTCATGCCATTTGAATTCCTTCGCCGACCCGATGAGTTGGTCGCTATTTGCACCAATGAAACAAAACTTGTTTTGTCGCAACTAATGGAATAAAATCAATATATATATATATATATATATATAGTCTCGGAAGTTTCTCAACCATGAAAACTATATTAAAAAAAAAATTTTAAAAAAATTTCAAAAACTTATAGTCTCAAGTCTTCCAGTGGAAAATCACTCATGTAAGTCAATTTATTTTTTACAGTTATTATATTAGTTAGTTTTTAACACTATTTTAAGGGATCATCAGTTGTTTACCATGAAAAACTGTTTCGGGAATTTAAAAACAAGACAGTATTTAATTTCATGGCTTCCCAGCAGAGTTGATCAGACCCCACTTCCCTTAAAAGACAAAAACATATATATATATATATACATTTACATATCAAAGTTGTATCATATTGTGATGTAATGCCAGTTTCTAAGCTAGAAAAGCTAACCCGTGTTTCTAAAAGAAGTCAAAACATACTTCAACAAATTCAGGCAGTAATCAAAACCTCCGTCGTTAGATATTGTTGTATGATAAAAACGGTACACCGTAAAAGAGCTACTTTCTGCAAAAAAGCTTCAAGTATTCTTTAAAAAAACAATTTCGAAATGGAAATTGACACACGTCAAAAAAGATTTCAAATCACTTTGATTCGAATGTTCAGAAAATATATATTGAAGAATATTGAGCTTCATTTTAGTCTGGAATTTGATTCCCTTAAGAATCCATCTGAAAAATATAAAATCATCAATTGTTATATTATCACGCACATACACACACATACACACATATATATATATATATATATATATATATATATATATATATATATATATATATATATATATATAGAGAGAGAGAGAGAGAGAGAGAGAGAGAGAAAGACAGAGTGAGGCAGAGAGAGAATAACGGATTATTCAGTGGTAAAATCATTTTATTTGATATAGGTTTTATCCTGTTTATATGAAGTTTCAATATAATCTATGACTTATGTTCATAGTCAAAACAAAATATGCGAAAATATGTATCAATGTCGTAGCTAACATTGACAAACGAATAAGCATGATTGATGAGAGTTTAAAAACGAGACAAAAGAATGAAAACGAGAAGCAAATCTTTTTTCTTTGTATTTCCTTATCGAATGTAGTTTCTCATTGCTAGTTTACTTGTTGATTTTTATCAACTATTTATTCATTTTGTCCGCTTCGTCTATAATATTTCATCCACTTATTAATTTAGACGAATTGATGTTTTGTGCTATGGCATATCAACCCTTTTCAGCTATTTAATACTTCCTCCAGTCGTTTCGTTTGAAATTCTTTACGACTTCAAGTAGGTAACGTCAAATCGTGTTTATAAAAAACGCAACAAAATACAACTTGCATACTCTCTTCAGAGAATTTCGCCACATAACTGAGAATAACATTTCTACTCAGAGGTGGTTGTTCCGTGGTGTCATTACATGTGTGAAGTGGCAGGTGATACTGTAGTTCTTGCTAAAGGTATATTCATAGTTGTATTTAGGTTTCGTTATTCATTCCACACACAGAGTCTGGTATTCCTAAATTGGTACCCATCTCCTACTGGCCATCTCGATGTTGCTTAAATTCGATCATCGTACAAACAGCAGTGTTTCAGCGCAATTATGCCGTATGTTTAACTTCTTATTGGTGTGTCTGTGAACCATGAGCATTTTCCTACTGTTTTTAATTTGCATTATTCTTGTACTCTGTAAGTTCGTTCAAGCTGAACCGGTTGAACAGTAGAAGACAGACAAGGCAGTAGTGCATTGTATGGTTATCTTCTTCACATTAACACATGGTTGGGTCGTTTTCATAGCTCCACAAAGCCATAACAACGTCTGCTCGTCCCATTTCCGTTTTTTTGGCAGTTAAGTGTTTTCCATTAGACAAATAGTGCTTCTGGGGCAGGGGAAAGGTGTCAGGTTATCATTATTATGTCAGTAGAAAAAAAGGGCATTCCCTATTCCCCTGGTCCACAGCTGTAGACCGATCTCTTCTTGGGGTATTAAACTGGTTATATTATTGATGTGAATGTGTGTGCACATATATCATTAAGTGAAATGCAATGTCATATCCAAGAACTATTTTATTCAGTTCATACATTTTATCCTGGTAGGTACAAAGAGTCCTTGTCAGATGGATCTGTGGGTTACTTGAATGTTGTGATTTACGGCAGGTCAGTTCTCGTTGATTTATTTTAAACGTAAACCGTACATATGTGTTGCATATGATAGGTGTGTAGATCAATTTGGTTTTGCAGGCGTTTATGTTGTAAACAAATAGTTTGTAAACAATCGGTTCTATTTAACTCATAAAAGTCGACTTGACAGGTTCTACCATTAATTATTGTAAATAAATAATATGGTAAATAAATGAAACTCTACACTCCCTGAAGCTCCGAATGAAGGGCCTAATCACTGGATTCATTTCACGGTAATATCCAAGACCAGAATCGGGCATGATGTCGAAACCGAACTCCCAAAAGCTAAAAAAATAGAGGTTTCCTCACTGGATGCAGTTTCATGTCATATCCAGAAAATATTTCATTCTACCTATAGATGGGACCAAAGCAGGTACTACTAGTCTGGCTACACTCCCAAAAATTCCTAAAACGCGGCTTTAGTAAGGGATGCGTTTTTTTCCACAGCATATTGTATTTCCTTTCCAACATATATCCATTAAAAATGTGACTACGCAGACTTCAGCAGCATACTGGGGAGTAAAAGTGGGTGACTTGCCAACTAATTTTACCGAACATTTGTTATTTATTTTATGCGAATGCAGCCCATTTTAAAAATGACAGGTTGTAATTCGAATATGGAGTTTAATTTGCGTTTGTCGATCGATGAAGGGTAGAGTGTGATACATGTGTCGTGAAAGTCAGTACAAACCAACTACCCACTTGTCAAGTGCTTAGGTATTCATTCGACTGCTTAACTAAAGCACATTCACCTCCACAGACCTTGTTAGTTGTGGAATAAATACGCTACCTTAAACAGATAAAAGCCATTTTACATGTTTTTAATGACATTGTAAAAATGAAAACTAATACGGAGTCCCAACAAAAGAAAGATTGGAGACGCGTTTTTAATATTTAAAATAAAAAAAAGTTCATTATATTGTTTATTATTTGGAAAATGATATTTTTTCTACATATCGGTTTTTATCAATATTAGGAGAAGTGTAATATATATTTGCTACATCAAAAATAGTACAACATTAGTACCGTGTGTTTCAAGCTCAGAATGGCTTAACCCTCCGGCCCTCTTCAGCTTATGTTGTCACTTATTTAGAAATGTGAACCCACGCACTACTCTCGTTTGGATACGTTGTTTGCTTTAGAGTGTCATGTATATTTGTTTAAATTGTGTGTAGGGTGGTATAAAGTTTAATAACGTTCGAAAAAAGGTGGGTGTAACAGTTATGATTTAAAAAAAGGAAAACAAACTGATCCGAAAGCGAGTCTCGTAAATACACTTTTTTCTTTTTTCTCTCGACGACGACCAAGTTAACGGTCTAATATACGCTCCCAATAAACATCGATTCAAAGAAATAAAAGCGACGGTACTAATGTTGTACTATTTTTTTGTACCAAAAACATAAATATTACGGTCGTAATTTTGATTGTCTATTAATTGTATGCTGAGATTTTTCCCACTATATCGCATAAGAGATTATATATATATATATATATATATATATATATATATATATATATATATATATATATATATATATATGATACAGACATACACACAACATAAACACTTAATCACACAATTATATGAAAAATTTTATTCGTAAGAGTGGTTAACACTTACCAATATGTCTAAGCAATATATTGAAACGAGTGATACACTTATTCGAACCGGCAACATTATCTCTATTGCCTAATAACATTGTAGGAGATAGGACCTTACCAAAATAATGGAATAATGACAAAGTCTCTCCATACAAAATAATGAATTTTTATTGACAACTTTGTTAAGAAAATGTAAAATTAACTTTTCGTAAAGAATGAGAGTTCAAATAATCAAAGAAAGGCGTTTGATTGTAGTGAAAATTGAGTACTGATGTTTGTTTCGGCTAGCGCCGTATGATTTAACGTGTTAGTAAATATGATAGACATGAAATATGTGTAGGTATTTTAGCGTGCCTGATTTGTTAGTTAGAGCGTGTATGTACGAACTGTATATATGCATCGGGTGAGCAGCGTGTGTGTGCTTTGTTTGGTGTACATAAGTATGTGGGTTACTCGTTGTTTGTCAAGGACCCGTGCCCCCCCCCCATTGCGATGTACGTACGCATGTTGTCTGAAAACAAAACAGGTAAAAGAGAAAGATAAACTGTTTTGGGATGTTTTATAGTGTATGCAAATTTGCTGTGCTGTTACACATCACTCAATAAGTTCTTGGTGTAATATATTGATAATCCTACTAATAAAGGATCTATATTATTTCTCTAAGATACTAACATTCAAATAACTCGTGTCAAAACTTGAATCCAATCGAGGTATTTAAGTAAAGCTACTGTTGCAAGTTTTCAAAACAATGGTAAAATATAGAACACTTTGTGTGTTGATAAATCATCGCTTTTTAATCATCATCATGATCATGATCATGAGCATGATCATGATCATACACATCATCATCATCAGCAGCAGCAGAACAGCAGCAGCATCGGTTTTACGTCCGTTTTATATAGTTGCACGTGTTGGAAGCCTTTTATAAATTGACTTCCAAACTAACCTAATGGAAAAAAGCTGTTAACGCAACTCAATAGCTTAATAAGTGTTATTTAAACTATGTCGTAAACAAGCGTCAAGAGGTTGTAGGCTGACGTTTAACGCGACCGTACAGCCACTAATGATGCTGAACGTTCAGTCGCCCAAATCCGGCAGTTGTCTCGGAAAATATTAAAAAGGTAAAAAAAAAACTCGTGTTGTCTGATCATTAATTGAAGTTGCATGAGATAACAAAAGAGTTGAATATATCACAATTTGTCAAGAAGAAAGCTGTGTTCACACTGGTGCCGCGTTTGCTCACAGTTGACCAAACACAACAGCACGTCGACGATTCTAAATGTTGTTTGAAACAAAAAAAAGGTTGTTTTGCGTCAATATGTGACAATGGATAAAACATTGACTAACAATTCAGCAGAGGAAGGCTGAGCAAATATTGGACTTGTGATGCGAAATGTATTTTGGTTGATTGATTATCTTGTAAAAGGAAATACTATCTATAGCGAACATTGCATGTAATTATTTCTACGTTCGAAAAAAGAAATCGACAAAAAATAGCCACAAATGAGCATACAGATGTGTTTTTTCACCAATACACTGCATCGTGCTACAAGTCACAATGGTACAACTTCATGCATTGCACTTAAGTTCAATGATTACCCACTTGATAGCGTTTAAATGACATGTACCCGCTTTAGTTGAATCTTAGATGTAACATATTCTTTTTGGTGGGTTAGTGTCACTCGAATTAAAGGTTAATCATTAATACAGGGTGACCCCCTATAAACGGGCCCCGTGTACACTTTAAGTGATATTTCCTTCATTTATTATCCGATTGCCCTTCTTTTACAGGAATTGCAGAATCAACGACCGTGAGTACACCCATACCTCCGTGGGAGCTGGGACAAAGAATACACTGTGTTAAATGTTAATACAAGACAGGCTCGTTTAAGAAAACTCCGCACAATTTCATGCATCAGTTCGAATCTGAAAAGGCTTCATCCAAAAGCAGAATTCAGAACTGGGTGGACCACTTCAAGAAGTATGGGACTGTGGAGAACCTCAACGCTGCCAGTGAGAACCGTCCAAGCCATTCGCGACGTCCCAAGAAGCGGACATCCGAGCTGGTCGAAAGTGTGAAATACTCCCTCCAGGAGAGTCCGAAACGCTCTGTGCGTAAGCCAGTCCCTCGGTATCTCCCGTGAGACTTGCATAAGAGTGTTGGTTAACGATATCAAGGGTTACCCATACATAATACAGACGCTGCAGAACCTTACAGCCTCAGCCAAGAAGCAGAGGAGCGCTATGTCAGTCAAGATGCTCGATAAGATCGAGGAGACACCAGGTTTCCATAAACTGCTTTGAGCCTCAGATGAAGCTGACTTCCATCTTGACGGAAAGACGAACTCTAAGACAAATGTCTTCTGGGGGACCTCCAGACCCAATGAAGTAGCCATCAATCCTCTGCACTCTCTTAAGTGCACGGTGTGGGCTGCAATCTTGGTCAGAGGCATCATCGGACCAATCTTCATCGAATAACTTGGCGCAGAAGTGACAGTCACCAAGGAGCGGTATGTGGAGGTCCTCAAAACCTTCAAGAGTCAGCTCCAGACCCTCTACCCGTGGCTCATGAGAAAGTTCTGGTTCCAGCAAGACTGGGCACGTTTTCACACCTCAAACATGTGCCGAGATTGTCTGAAAAAGAACTTCGGAGGCCGAGTGATCAGTCTCAAGACTAATTCTGAGTGGCCACCCCATAGGCCGGACCTAAGCCCTCCAGATGTTTTCCCTTGGGGCTATCTTAAGGACAGAGTGTACGCAGGAAAACCCAGAACCATCACGGAACTCAAGGAAGCCATCAGGGAGGAGATGAGAGCCATTTCATATTCAGTCTGTAAGAACGTCATGGAAAACATCGTTCTGCGTCTCAAGAAATGCACGGAGCTTAATGGAGGCTATCTAGAACACATGCTGTAGAAGGAGAAAAAAGTTCAAGGACCCTAGTGTTTGATGTGATGTTTTGAATATGATAAACTAGTTATGACCAAAAATTAATTTAATTCGGACGAAACACTAAGAAACGGGGCTTAATTAGAGTTGGGTTCCGTTTTTTGGATCACCCTGTATTAGGGTTGTTTTTCAGGGGGGGGGGGCTGTTGCAACCCGGACTAGTGGTAGAAGTGATGGAATCTGTTACCCCCTATCACAAACACCCAATTTATATCTCTTGACAACACAATTGTAGTAATAAATTCTTGACACGATGCCGAAAAGACCATGGGCCGGAAATCTGTATTCATTTTAGGTTCAATTTATACGTAAAACTGATCACCCACTTTGAATTCTAAAATTTTGTGTGTTGGAGGAATTTAAGCTGAAGGTTCTCATCTACAAATTTGTCAACGTTTATTTAAAAAATAAGTTTCAAATATTTTGAAAGTCCTCTGGCCAGATTTAAAAAAATAATATGTAAAGTGTAGACTGTATTATCTATGTACATTACTGCAAGTTTATTTATCTAAATATCGTATTTAAAATTTCTTCCCAAACATATAAAAAGCCAACATTTTCAATTTAATAGGAAATGTTTTTGTTTCATCCCCGCCGGGAAAACAATACGAAACTAATAAAAAGAAGACGTACGCATTTGGGAGTTATCATCTTCAATGTAGCTAATTATGTTTATATATAATTAATAAAATAGAATTTTTAATTTCGATTTTTTGAGGGATTGTTCTTTCTTTTAAAAGTGTCGTTTTAGTTTTCAATTGTGCCATTTTGGTCTGTTTTCCTGAAAAGTTTGGCTTCACACATTTATTATAGTTTGGCAACTTTGCCCACCTTGACGTGAATGAGGTCAACGTTAGAATAATTTGTCGTCTCTTCGTTTCGATTGCACAACTTCAAGTCTGTGTCTAGACTTGTTTTTGCTCCTATGCCCTTCCTGCATCCACGTAAAATCGTAACCAGATGTTTGTGCTTTCAAACAAAAAACTTTTTTGGCAGAAGTTTCCGATCTCATAAAGTGGCACTAACCTACGGGTCATACGACCATTTCAAAGTTCATCTCCCATCTTGTGATCCAATCGAACAAAAATAATAAGAACATAAGTTTCCTTCAACTAAATCGTTGATGTTCAGAGTGTATTTAAAAAACATATTTATAGCTTGATAACCATTACCTTATTTTCTGTGTAGTCACATTCTTAATGGAAATATGTAGGAAAGGAAATACAATATGCTGTGGAAAAAAACGCATCCCGTAGTAAAGCCGCGTTTTCAGAATTTCTGGGAGTGTAGCCGGACTAGTAGTACCTGCTTCGGTCCCATCTATAGGTAGAATGGAATATTTTCTGGATATGACATGAAACTGCATCCAGTGAGGAAACCTCTATTTATTAGCTTTTGGGAGTTCGGTTTCGACATTATGCCCAAGTCTGGTCTTGGATATGGCCGTGAAATGAATCCAGTGATGAGGCCCTTCTTTCGGAGCTTTAGAGAGTGTAATGTTTCACTTTATTCACCATCATTTATATAAGTAATGGTAGAACCTGTCAGGTCGACTTTTATGGGTTAAATATAAACTATCGTTTACAAACTATTTGTTTACAACATAAACGCCTGCAAAACCAAATTGATCTACACACTAATCATATGCAACACATATGTACGGTTATTAGTTCGTAAAACCGTGTATAAACTACAATAAATCCGATTAGATTTAAACTGATCGTAGCCGATTCCATAGTTTACGTTGTTATAATTCCACCAATCCCACCTCGCTTTATGTGTCTATTATGAGTTCAAAGTGTGTAAATTAATAGCAAAATAACAAAAAATCTTATTTTTATGAATACCCATGAAAATGTGTTCGTCATTATCTGCTTTGATTTCATTTAATATTCTTTCTGTAACGACTCTGTTTACTTAATCTTCATATCACACTGCGTATAACACTATGTCAGTTTGTCATGTCAGTAAACAGCAGGCTGGCCTGCATAATAGATAGCAGCGTTTGATTTTGGGGACCCACCATTAGCGGGAATATATATATAGTTATTTTTAAATTCCAAACTCCTTTGAAATGCGTCCACGCATCTCTAGAAAAAGCAAAACTAACAGAAACAACTCAGAATGAATAGATGCGCCTGCGCATATCAGTGGCAGGATTTGGTAGTCGGTAAGTCAGTCTATCACACTTAGGTTTCCAACGGTATTTTCGTTGGTCAGTCACGCTTAAGTTTGAAAGAGCTTCTTTGTTGGTCTGTCACGCTTAAGTTCGAAATAGCATTGTAGTCGGTATGCCATGCTTAATTTGGAAATACCATTTTCGTTGGTCTGTCATGCTTAAGTTCGAAATAGCATTTTGTTGGTCTGTCATGTTTAAGTTTTTAATATTTAAATCGCTAAACGCGCAAATTGAATGGACGCATCTCATTTTCGATGTGTTCAAGAATCTTTATAAGAAGCTCTGTCCGTTGGTTGGTCTATCACGTTAAACTATAAGTGTTGATAGGTTTGTGGCATCTACATTTCAAATAGCCTGTCTGTAGGTTTGTCACGCTCAAGTTTAACAGGGTAGAATGATTGAAAGCATCCATTCGTTTATCTCTAATCTGTGTTTTTATTATTTATTTTATCTTTTTATTTACTTTTTTCCTATAGATTATATGTACTATCCACGCACTTTTATTGCATGATCATAAAATTGTATATCGTAACATGTTTATGGCATATTTATAAGCCTCCTTTTTATTGGGTAAATTATTTCTATATTTAAACCAGAGAGATTTATGACTTCACGTTTCGTTTGTTTCATTTAATTTATACACACCTGTGCGCGAGAAGTAATTCCGTTTAAAAAGTTATAAATCATAAATGGTAACATATATCATAAGCTACATTACTGAATGTGATAATACAAGAGCTGTCGTGTTTTTTGTTAACATAGTTCACCCCGAACAAGACAGACGGTCACTGTTTTACTGATAAAAAAAGGGTGAAGGTTTGGGGAGGGGGGACAACCTAAATTAAGAGCTGCGCAAGAGATGTATGTTTACATTAGTTTAAATGTTCTGCCTGTCAGTAACGTAAGGAAAGCAGGAAGCAGGAAGGGAGTTACATGGTCCAGCAACACCAGGAAAGACGCTTTTGGAGTAGAAAGCTTTTCGGCATCTTGGGACCTAACACTGTATGGATGGGATTTGGCAGATTGTCGAGTTGGTCTAGTGAATTTACGTTGTGTGGGCACCAGAGCAGCAAGTCCATCAGATCACTCTCCGTTGAAGCACTTGTCAAACAGGCACAAGGAAGCAACATTGAGGGGATAGGACAGGAGCCGGAACTTGGTGGAAAGTGAAGAACCTATCAAGTTGGCGACTCTTTCTTAGACTTTGTCTAAGAGGGAGAGACTAGCGGATGATGCCCCAGTCCATATGTGGCAACAATACTCTATGCATGGGCGGATGGCTTTGTAGAGATATAGGATAATGTCAGGTGTGATAAGTTTACTAGAACGGAAGAAGGAGTCCACCTTCTTAGCAGTAGCTCTGACAGTGTTATCAATGGATTTATTCCAATTCATGTTATCTGTGAAAGTTAGGCCACGGAGTTTGAATGATGAACTCTCAGGCAGGGTTTCTATTTGACATGACAATTGGTGGTTTAAGTGGTTTCTTGTAGTTAATGAAGGAAAGTACCTTTGTCTTTTCGGCATTTAAAGTTACCATCCATTTTTGACCCAAGTCCACTAAAAACTGGAGGTCATTTTTTTAGGATTTAGCCAATGCCTCAGATATGTGAGCGTCGGTTTTGCCCACATGACGAGAGTATTGATTTAATCCTCTTCTAAGAGTTAGGCACACGGCCAGTTTTTTTTATCTTACTCCCACAAGTAAGATGTGACCCAAGGTCGGCTCGGGAATGTGGGGTTTAAAAATTGCCTGGGCAGCCCCGTCGGCATTCCCCGGTTGTGGCGCGTCAGGCAGTAAGTAATAAACTTACTCTTCCTCAAAGAGGGAGGGCGAAGCCTGGGAGGATGGACCTCCTAGAACTGCACAGGACAGACACATACACCGGCGTAAATCAAGCTCCGAAGGCCAAGACAATATCAGTCTATGGGGTGCAGTATACATCGGAGCAGATACTACACTTTGATCTTAACCAAAAGGCCTGTCGTCAGCAAATATTCCTATGTCAGTCGCAAATACAATCAGGAACAATATAGGTCCAAGGATGGATCCCTGGGGTACACCAGCATTTAATACATGTTGCTTAGATGAACGGCCATCGAGGACAACTTGGATCTTTCGTTTTGTTAGAAAGGATTTAATTATATTAAATAGTTATCCAGTAATACCATAATAGTGCAGTTTTAGAAGAAGCCCTTCATGCCAGACAAGCAATGTCGAGTGTATGATACATGCGTTCAGAGATGGCCGTTAGGATATCTGCAGTATATCTCTCTTGTCTGAATCCGTATTGATGATCAGCAAGAAGTTAAGCATTAACTACGTGCCGGACTATCGCTTGATTGATCAATGATTCAAATATTTTTTTCAAAAGATCGGGAGTAAACTGAGTGAGCGGTAGTTTAGAGCATCAGTTACATCTCCATAATTCTTGAAGACGGGTACCACATAGACAATTGTATAACTATCAAGGAAACAAGATTCAGTAAGAAATTGGTTGTATAGTTTGGAAAAAGAAGGGGCCAGCTAAGCAGAACATTTCTTTATTACTATTACTGGTATAACATCAGACCCAGAGGCTTTGAATGTGTCAGGGTTATGTGTACGTACTTCTTTATTTTAATGATGTTTATTGTCAAGTAATTTTCATTTTACACCTACCCTTCCCATTTAAATGGCGGAATAGAAAGGTTTGCACTAACTAAGCTGAATGACTGAAATTATAATGTGATAATACAAGAGTTGTCGTGTTGTGTTTACGTACTTTGTAATTTAAATAACGCGAATTGTACACTATTTGTATTTAACACTTACCCATCCCACATAAAAGGCAGAAAATAAAGGTTTGCAATAACTTAAATTATAATGTTGATGCAGTAAATCGATTCACATTGGTTGTAATCCGTCAAATTTCTTTTAACAGACGATTGTGGAAGCATGATCATGTTTCTTTGACTGGTGCAGCATAATTAAAACTGTTATAACTCTGCTGTTTTTTGATTGGCTAAATGTTATTGAGGTTTGTAACGTGTCACTATCGATGTGGTTGCGCTTGTTTTCGTTGAAAGTAAACATGGCTGCTGGTTGAGTGGGTATGATGTTGAAAAACCGAAACAAGCAATGCACATTACTTATAACGTACTCCAACATACCTTATAGATGCATTTATCAATACACAATATATAATGCAAAATAAAAGTACGAATTTGTAAATTGTAGTAGCTAAGTAGTTTGTTGTGGAGATAACACATTTGGAGACAAACAAATGAATTTCCAGCGAATGTTTTGAGGTAATCCATGAAACTATCTCTCCTTCTTATGTTATATATCTCAGTTATATTATGTTTTTGCATATCTATATATACATTAAGACGCTATATGTACTGTTATTTTGTTTGCTTTGTATCTTGAGTCAACCTCCCATGAACAATGGATGACGTCATCAATTCGTGACGTCATCCATTAAACGAAAAGCGGTCAAACCAGAGAAAGAAGGGGGGCATAGATCCTTTATAAGGTTTTATTTAGACAACCACGTCTACTAGACGAACCGTCAAGAACCCTGAGTCTATAATACTACTAAAAGACTGTGGATCTTGTTTGTTTACCTGTTTGTTTGTTTGTTTGTTTGTATCCGTGCACAATGGATGATGTAACAAAACTGTAACGTCATTTTGCTATTCAATGTGCATACTGAATGTAACAAAAGGCGTTGTGCACAGTGGATAACGTCACAAAGTAAGAAAAGAGAGAGGGGATATAATAAATACCTTATTGATAGACTGAACGATCCAACAAGTCACAGAGGGTCTAGTATATTTATAAATATCTGTCCATCTTTCGTCCTTATGTGTTTGTATCCGTGCACATCGGGTGACATCAGAAAAGGAATCGTGTACACTGGATGACGTCACAAAATGAAAATTAAGCAAATAAAGGGTTACAGGTAAGAGTTTATGTAGTTGAAGCAGGCGAATTGCTTAAATTCTTTTTTTTAAAGGGAATGAAGAATGCGGAGAAAGAGGAAGAAGACCAAATGGGGTAAGATGTGAAAGAGTGATAAATAGAGGGGGGAAAAGATAAAATATGAGCAAAAGAAGAGGAGATCAATATAATAACTATTGCTTGTTGCGTAACTACATGTGATGTCATAATCTATCGTATTATTGAGTCTCCAGACTGATAATATACGCATGATAAAAAAAGTCTATACAATTGGCCATATATTAGTTAACGATAGATTTTAGAACCAGATAACAGACCAGCTCTGTAAAAAAGCTACACCAATGTTTGCCAATGCTAGTGCGAAAGCGGCACCCATAGCGCCCCCTATGAATTCGTATGTACATAATTTTGTCAAAACTGAATTCTACCGACATTGCGAAAAATGTCATTAGATCTACGGAAATACATTCAAGAAAAAGGAGGAAGAACAATTTACTCCGATGTAAGATATCCGCACATATAGTAATAGTCTATTTATTCGTTTATTATTTTAATTAAGCATGTTTAATAATAAAAATGTGATATGCAATCTATAAGGCAGTGTTTTGTTTTTATGTTGTTTTTTTTAATTTATGTTAATATTTATTTATCAAAAAGCTGAATTCTATGTTTCTATCTAATTACAGGTAACTCATGATCAACAAACAATAAAGTTCAAATCAACTTCACTTTGTTTTCGATATTGAAAAAAAAACAACACCAGAAAAATCTAAAGATCAATAAAACAAAATATATACCAGGGAATTACTGTTGCATGAAAAGAAAAAAAAAGACAACAACACCAATTTCTCTATTTTGAATAAAGTGCATATAACAACTTTACTCACAAAATCTACCAGGATTACAATAATCCGATGCACTTCTAAGGATCACTTATTTTATTATATCATCGAAAGTTATTCAGAGAAAAAAGCCATGCTGAATACACCATCTCCAAAGTTTTGACTCTATGCGATGCGAATAATAGAAAAAATTAAAAATGTCGGTAACTTCCGGTATGAGTAAGAAAATGTCGCATACACACAATGGATACGTTGAGGATGATGATAATGACGATGTGCTAGAGCCGAGCAAAAGATGCTGCAGCTGCTGCCGGAAAAAGCAGCGACCTGGTCCGAAATTTCCAAAAGTGAGTCGTAGAAAAGTGTTCAACAATTGTTGTCGGAAATTTATTACGTTTCTGTTGTCGCACATTGGACTTACTTGCCTGGTGGTTGGATACTCTGTCCTCGGAGGCTACGTCTTTATGACCCTGGAAAGCCCGTTCGAAATTAAGCAGAGATCTAACTTGGACGGATACGAGAGTAAGATTTATTTTTTTATTATGTTTTATTTTCATAAGAATTTGTATTATGTTAATTTCTATGAGCTATATATTATTATTATCATTATTATTATTATAAATATTATTATTATTATTATTATTAGTAGTAGTAGTAGTAGTAGTAGTAGTAGTAGTAGTAGTATTCCATAGTTGTCTGCACTTTTGGATGTTTTTAGTTGGAGTCTTCTTTTTTGAACATCAGGTAAATTCTCTTAATCTTAGACATTCAAGCCGTACCGTAACACTTTTGCTGTTCCTAACAGGCAACCTTTTTGCAGAATTAAAAAATCAATCGTCTCGTCAACATGTTTAAGCCATTTATGGTGGACTTCGTAATAGTTCACCAACTTCTAATTACAACGGGGATCACCTGTACTTCTTAAATGTTCCATAGTCTAACAATTCCCATCTTAGATCTTGATTTTTTTTCGTGTTTTTCTCCTGCACCCTGGTATCGAAGGGGCAGGTTATATCAATGACTAAGCAAGTACTCTTGTTTTTGTTTAGAAAGATTAAGTCGGGTTTTGAATGTTCAAGAAACTTACAAGTCTGTATGCGCATATCCTAAATACGTTTGACATTGTCGTTCTTCCTGTACCTCTTTTGACTTATGTTCATACCAGTTCTTATTGTGGTCCAATTCATAACGTTTGCATATATTCCAGTGTAATACATGAGCGACTTTGTACATTAATTTTCTACTACACAATTGACCAGTTAACTATATCATTATATATATATTAATTGTGGTCTCCTTGTCTTATCCTATTCCAGGGCAATACTTATCTTAGACTGCTGGAGTATCTCAACACCAGTTGGTTAATATTGGACTTGGAAATGGCTGATTGAAGTTCCGTTTAGTTCTAGACACGCAGAGGCAGCAAATGAATGTATTGACATGAATGGTTGCAGTTTGTTTTTATTGTAAATGTTTTACAGGAAGCATAGATATAAGCTTAGTCGTAAAAATGAAAATGACGATTGAGTAGAGAAACCACTTGCACCGCGCTTTCTGTACAGAATAACACATCACATACTAGATTTCGAAGTTGATTTTGTACTCTATGAAGACAAGAAAAATGTGATCTAAGCGACTTCGTCTCAGTTGTGGCAACAGTACTCCATCTCAGAATGTATTTGTCTCTTACACAGGTAGGGAATTGCGTCATTTTCCCAGCGAACTCGTAAAAAGATTTGATGTAAATCTTCCATTTCCGGTCTGAAGTAAAGAGCCGTCCAACAAGATTTATCAAATCCGGGGGCTTTCTCGTAATAAGTGCAATCAATTACAATTGTGGCAGAGTAAGGATGGGAACGTTAGTGGTGAACGGAGAGCAGTTTGGTTTGAGACGTATTAAAAGAAGTCAGCCATCATTTTATCCATTAAACGACGTGCTCCAGGTCGGAAGAGAGATACTCATTTGTGGCATTTTCTATCTCTGGGTGCATAGAACAAAACGAAACTTTATTTTATTAGAACAGCAATGCTCAGGTTCAATATATACTGGATAAAGTATTGCCCTTAAATACGACAGAACCAAGAGACCACAATTAAGATATATAATAAGATAGTTAACTGGCCAACTGTGGAGTAGAACATTAATAATCTTAAGTTTTTACTAACTCAAAAAACGTTAATAAACTATTCAAATATCTAGGTATCTTATATAGAGAACACGTGTTAGCCTCAGGACAGGGGTAACTTCATCTCTGAGAACTCCGACTGCAGTAAAATGAAACAATATATATATATATATATATATATATATATATATATATATATATATATATTGACAGAGAGAGGGAAAGGGGGAGACGACGTTTTATATATTTATATATTCTTTCATAATACTGCATTTAGAGATAATAACAACTAGAATTGCTTAGTCAGTGGTGATCTCAAAATCAGCCATCGATGGAAAGACACATCATTGGTCTTGTAGTAGTTTGTTCTCATCTTAATGAAGACAACTGAGTGATGAATAAATCCTAGCTGAGACAAAACAATGGATAAGCACAGTTCTCGACAAGTTGTTTTACAGGATCCAGAAGACTTGCAAAATGTCGGGTACGCGAATAGGTTTCTCAACAAGTTGTGTTAGATAATAAATAAAAGAGGAAATCGTGACGAACCTTCCTACATTATCTGTCTGGGTTAAGTCGACCAACCACTAATCATTAGGTACATCAACATTCACACAGACATGAATGTTGGTAAAAAGATGAGCATGTTCTTATATGTAGACATAACAGTGCACTATCACACACATTGGACGTGTAAGATGTTTACACTAAAGAAAGTTGGTCAATATTTGTTTTAATGGTGTATAACTAGGAAACAATGAATTTTCAAACCTATATACGCACATGGAACTTAGTTGCGGAGTAATACGAACTATTTTCAAAACAGCCAAAATACAACGTTGTTAATATATTCGTATAAGAATGTTTTAGAGTCTCTGCCATTCGGTCACCTGGATTGCTAGATTCGTCCAAATATCGCTATAAAATAGCTCTCATCCTATCAGTATGTCTGTTTATATGTCTATCATTCTACTAGTCGTGAGTTCAATAAAAGCACTTAAATAGTTAACACGTAAGTTGAATAAGCGCATCTTAGGAATAGCCGTACTTGCTTTTATTCAGACGTCAATGAACATAAAACTATTAAGGATGCACTTTCTACAATAAATAAATCGTCTAGAACGCTATTAGGAAAAGCAGACAAAACGAAATATAAGCAAAATGCGTAAATATATGGGGAACCCGATCAGAATCAAAGGCAGCCGAACTAACGAAATTATATATATATATATATATATATATATATATATAAATATATATATATATATACACATAATAATTGAGACTAAAAGCTTTAAAAGCATTTTAAATGCGATATTTGCTGATGAAAATAAAATCAGAACATTTTTCCATTTTCTTTTATCTTCAAGTCAAAAGAAAACAGTTTAAATGAAAAAAAATATGTTCTGATTTAATTTTTTATTAATAAATATTGCATTTAAACATGCTTTAAAAGTTTTTAGCCTCATTGATTATTTTTAAATTCTTTTAAATGTGTTTTAAAAGCATATACCCTCTCCTATTTATATATATATATATATATATATATATATATATATATATATATATATAATTTTAAGTGAAACATTCGCTCACGTATTCCATCCGCTTTGTAAACGATAGTTGTGCCGGAAGGTAGGAAATTTTGATTATAAAACCTGTAATATTTGTCCTGCCTGTTAATACATGTTTCCGTTGAATAATATTAATCTCCTAAAAAAAGTAAAATATAGAAAGAAAACCCGCAAGCCATGTTTACCGGCTAACAATATTAAAATGCCGATGTATTTATGTTTGCGTAAACGCAATACCCCCTACTTATATAACGACATATACTTTTTGAGGGGAGAGATTGCATTAACTTGTATGAATGCTTTTTTAGAAGTTGTGACTCGTGTCACAGAGTGAGCACTTACAACTCCACCACTCATGAGTACATGTGACATTGTTCCAACACGTTGAAGTTGTAGCTCATTCGCCTCCCTCTTAAGTGTGTTATTACACAACAGTCGATCGGTTGACGTTTTATTGTGCCGTAATACACGGTTCATCATAAGTAATTATATGATTGTATTTGAATTGTATTTCAATGTATTCCATGTTAAATACATGGAATACATTTTGCAACTGTAATATAGAAAGTAAAAAAGTTTTCAACATAAAACATTCAGTTTATTAAAACATTTATCAACGCAATATGTGCTCTCCATAAAAATCAACGCAGTTTCCTAATGTTTCAGGGGCTTGCCAAAATATTTTGACATACACCACAAACGGAATTGGATCAATGTCTGCTTTGACGTGAGTCTTAAGTTCAACGATCTCCTACAAATATAGGATTTCCGCTTTCAAATGAAATATGAACTGGACACTCTATAGTTTCCTTCAATTCTCACTCTTGAGCCCCCACCCCGGTTAATTGCTCATGGCGTCCAAGTTTGGAGGATGGAAGGCTCTCTATGATGTCATATTGGAATAAATTAATTTTTGAGTTAAATTGTATACGGTGAAACTGTTCAGAAGTCATCGGGAGTGGCACTACTAGGTTGTAGCCCCACTAAAACCCTTTGCACGCAGCGCCAACTATGGACCGAAAAGGGTGTTATGGGGCGTTTTATCGTTTGACGTTTATTCGTTGTTCAGAGAATGTGATTAGCTCTGTAGCTGTATTCATCCTAATGATAGATATGCATCTTTTTAGACGTTAACGGAGAAGCCACGATTTTAATTTTGGACAATATTTTATTGAACTAACTAAATAGAGCTGCAACAACCGTAACTAGGATTGTCATCTGAACTATCTTTATAGGGGAAACGTCGCCTATGTCACAAGACATTATGTGACACGCCATTTGACTATATATCCAACAGTAACTAAATGTAATTTTAATTTCTAAATTCCTCTTAAGGTATAACACAACAGTCTACTATTGATATAGAATTTAAGATAATCTTAAAATTAGGTTTCGTAAATAATAGGGGATAAATAATGTAAAAAGCAGAGTTAAAAAGCCGCATCTCTTCTAATGTTTTATAGGCGAATCAGGTGATGAGAACACTCGAGCACGAACTACGAACGACCAGGATGTATGAGAATGTCAAAGTGATGTAATGGTTATTTTTCATAGTAATTTAAACCCAAAAGACGATGTGTATTGCAAATGTTGCATCGTATAAGATCAGACAGTAACTATTTTACATATACTTTGATTAGACTTATTGATCCATACATTTTGCAACAATATTCGTGCATAAATGAGTATAGTACATCTACACCAATTTGAACCAGGCATCATCTAGTTCATAGTTCGCACCGAAGGCGTTTATTAGTCTGTTCACGACATATCCTGGCTTTTTAAGAATGTGAAATACATCCCCTAATTGATAGCCATCAATGGTATGCTGATTTTTCACGGTCTTAAATTACATCCTGTTAAAAATGGTCATTAATAGTATACTGGCTTTAAACGGTTGTGAAGTAAATCCCGTTATAAATGGCAATCAATTAGTTGCTAGTTTTTTAAGGTTATGAAATACATCCCGTAATAGATGGCAATCAATAGTATGCCGGGTTTTTATAGTTGTTAAATACATCCTGTTAAAAAAGGCCATACATTGTGTTCTGGCTTTTAACGGTTGTGAAATACATCCCGTTAAAAATGGCCATCAATTGTTTGATGGCTTTTTACGGTTGTGAAATATATCCCGTTAAACATAGGCATGAATGGTGTTCTAGCGTGTTACAGTTGTGAAATAAATCCCTTGATAAATGACCATCAATGGTGTACTGGCTTTTTACGGTTGTAGCATATATACTGTTTAGAATGGACTCAATGATGTGCTTGCTTTTTACGCTTGTAGCATATTCCTGTTAAAAATGTCCATGAATAGTGTCCTGGCTCTTTACGGGTGGAAAATACATCTCTTTAAATGGCAATCAATGGTGTCCTGGCTGTTTACGGTTGTGAAATACATCCCGTTCAAAATGGCGATCAATGGTGTGCTAAATTTTACGGTTGTGAAATAAATCTCGTTATAGATGGCATTGAAGGGTGTAGTGGCGTTTTACGGTTGTGAAATACATCTCGTTAAAAAGTTGCATCAATGTGGTCCTGGCTTTTTACAGTTGTAAAATACATCCCTTCAAAAATGGCAATCAATGGTGTTCTAACATTATACGATTGATTGCCATTTTTAACGACGCGCATAAATTGTGTGCTGGCTTTTTACAGTTGTAAAATATATCTCGTTAAAAATTGCAATTAATGGTATCCAGGCATTTTACGGTCGTGAAATACATCCTATTAAAAATGACCATCAATGGTTTGCTGGCTTTTTACGCATGCGAAATACATCTCGTAAAAAGGGAAATCAATTTTGTGCTGGCTTTTTCCGGTTGTGAAATACATCTCGTTTTCAATAGCCATCAATTATGTGCAGACCTTTTACGGTTGTGTAATACACCCCGTTAAAAATAGCAATCAATGATGTCCTGGCTTTTTACGCATGGGAAATACATCCCTTATAGATGGCCATCAATGGTATGCTGGCTTTTAACAGTTGTAAAATACATAATGTAAAAATGGTCTTAAATGGTATGCTGGCTTTTAACGATCGTAATATACATCCCGTTATAAATGGCCATCAATTGTTGGCTAGTTTTTTACGGTTATGAAATACATCCCGTAATAGATAGCCATCAATTGTATGCTGGCTTTTTATAGTTGGAAAATACATCCTGTTAAAAATGCCCATAAATGGTGTGATGGCTTTTAACGGTTGTGAAATACATCCCGTTATAAATGGCCATAAATTGTTTGATGGCTTTTGACGGTTTTGAAATATATCCCGTTAAAAATAGGCATCAATGGTGTTCTGGCATTGTACAGTTGTGAAATACATCCCTTTATAAATGACCATCAATGGTGTACTGGCTTTTTACGGTTGTATCATATATACTGTTTAGAATGGCCATCAATGCTGTATAGTGTTCTGGCGTTTTATAGTTGTCAAATACATCCCGTTGAAAATGACCTTCAATGGTGTTCTGGCATTTTATGGTTGTAAAATACATCCGGTTAAAAATTGCCATCAATTGTCTGTGGCTATTTACCGTTGTTAAATACATATCGTTAAAAATGCCCATCAATGGTCTGCTTGCTTTGTACGGTTGAGAAATGCATCCCGTTAATAATTGGCATCACTGGTGTCCTGGCTTTTTACGGTTGTTAAAATTGTTATCAATTGTGTACTTGTTTTTAGACATGCGATATACATTCCGTGAAAAACAGCCATAAATTGGTTACTGGCTTTTTACGTTTGTACAATACATCCAGTAAAAGATGGTTATGAATAGTGTTCTGGCTGTATACGGTTGTGAAATTCATCCTGTTAAAAACGACCATCGATGATGTGCTTGCTTGTTACGGTGTTGAAATGCATTCCGTGTAAAATGGCAATAAATAGCGTGCAGGCTGTTTACGGTTGTGAAATACATTTCGTTAAAAATGTCTATCAATGGTGTCCTTATTTTTTTACAGTTGTAAAATAATTCTCGTTATAGATGGCCCTAAAAGGTAGGCTGGCTTTTTACGGTTGTGAAATACATCCCGTTCAAAATTGGCATCAATATTGTCCTGGCTTTTTACAGTTGTGAAATACATCCCTTTAAAAATGGCCATCAATAGTGTACTCACTTTGTACGCTGGTGACATACATCCCGTTAAGAAGAGCCATCAATGGTGTGCTGGCTTTTTACACTTGTTTAATACATCTCGTAAAACATGGTAATCAATAGTGGCCATGCTTTTTACAGTTGTAAAACACATCCCGTAAAAAGTAGTCATCAATGGTGCGTTGGCTTGTTACGTGTGTAATATAAATCTCGTTAAAAATAGCCATAAATTACGTGACGTTTTTTACGGTTGTGAAATACATCCCGTTAAAATATGCATCAATGGTGTCCTGGCTTTTTACGGTTGTGAAATACATCCCGTTATAGATGGCCATCAATGGTATGCTGGCTTTTCACGTTTGTATAATACATCCTGTTAAAAATGGCAGAAATGGTGTGCTGGCTTTTAACGGTTTTTAAATACATCCCGTTAAAAATGGCAATAACTTTTGGCTGACATTTTACAGTTGTGAAATACATGCCGTTTAAAATTGCCATCAATGGTGTCATGGCTTTTTACGCTTGTTAACTACATCTCGTTAAATGGCTATCAATTGTTTGTTGGCTTCTTACGCTGGTGACATATATTCCGTTATAAATGGCCATAAATGGTGTGCTGGCTTTTTACAGTTGTGAAATTCTTCCTGTCAAAAAGGGCCATCAATGGTGTCCTGGCTTTTTTAGGTTGTCTAATACATCCTGTTCCAAGTGCAATCAATAGTGTGCTGGCTTTTTACGGTCGTGAAATACATCCCGTTATAGATTGCCATCAATAGTAGGCTGGCTTTTTACGGTTGTTAAATACATCTCATTAAAAACGGAAATCAATGGTGTGCTGGCTTTTTACTGTTGTGAACTACATACCGTTAAAAATGGCAATCAATGGTGTGCAGGCTTTTACGGCTGTGATATACATCTCGTTTTAAATGGCCATCAATTATGTGCAGGCTTTTTACGGTTGTGAAATAATTCGCGTTAAAAATAGCTTCCAATGGTGTCCTGGCTTTATAAGAATGCGAAATACATCCCCTTATAGATGGCCATTAATTGTATGCTGGCTTTTCACGGTTGTAAAATACATCCCGTTATGAATGGTCATCAATTGTGTGCTAGTTGTTTACGGTTATGAAATGCATTCCGTAATAGATGGGCATCAATAGTATGCTGGCTTTTTATAGTTGTAAAATACATCCTGTTAAAAATGGCACGAAATGGTGTGCTGGCATTTAACGGTTGTGAAATACACCCCGTTTAAAATGACCATCAATTGTTTGCTGGCTTTTCACGGTTGTGAAATATATCCCGTTAAAAATAAGCATCAATAGTGTTCTGGCGTGTTATAGTTGTGAAATACATCCCGTTGAAAATGGCCATCCATGGTGTTCTGGCTTTTTATGGTTGTGAAATAGATCCGGTAAAAAATTGCCATCACTGGTCTGTGGCTATTTACCGTTGTTAAATACATATCGTTAAAAATGCCCATCAATGGTCTGCTGGCTTTGTACGGTTGAGAAATGCATCCCGTTAATAATTGGCTTCACTGGTGGCCTGGCTTTTTACGGTTGTTAAAATTGTTATCAATGGTGTACTTGTTTTTAGGCATGCGAAATACAGTCCGTGACAAACAGCCATAAATTGGTTACTGGCTTTTTACGTTTGTGCAATACATCCAGTAAAAGATGGTGATGAATAGTGTTCTGGCTGTATACGGTTGTGAAATTCATCCCGTTAAAATGACCATCAATGATGTGCTTGCTTGTTACGGTTGTGAAATTCATTCCGTGTAAAATGGCAATAAATGGTGTGCAGGCTGTTTATGGTTGTGAAATACATTTCGTTAAAAATGTCCATCAATGGTGTCCTTATTTTTTTCCGGTTGTAAAATAATTCTCGTTATAGATGGCCCTAAGAGGTGGGCTGGCTTTTTAGGGTTGTGAAATACATCCCGTTAAGAATTACCATCAATGGTGTCCTGGCTTTTTACGCTTGTTAAATACTTCCCGTAAAGTAGGTCTATCAATAATGTGGTGGCTTTTAACAGTTGTTAAATACATCTCGTTAAAAAGGGAAATCAATTGTGTCCTGGATTTTTACGGTTGTGAAATACATCCTGTTTAAAATAGCAATCAAAGATGTGCTCTCTTTGTACGGTTGTGAAATACATCCCGTTTTAAATGGTCATCAATGTCAACTTGCTTTTTACAGTTGTGAAATACACTCCCTTGAAACGCGACATAAACCTTTGTTGGCTCTTTACGTTTGTGAAATGCATTTCATTATAAATGGCCATCAATGGTGTGCTGGCTTTTTACGGTTGTGAAATTCATCATGTTTAAAAGGCCATAAATGGTGTGCTTGCTTTGTACGGTTGTAAAATACATCCTGTTAAAAATTGAAAACTAATGGCCTGCTTGCTTTTTATGGTTATGAAATTCATCCCGTTAAAAATGGCCATCAATTGTGTGCTGGCTTTTTACGGTTTTGAAATACATCCCGTTAAAAATTGGCATCAATGGTGTGCTGTTTTTTTTACGGTTGTCCAATACATCCCGTAAAAATAGCCAGTAACGGTCTCTTGGCTTTTTACGATTGTGAAATAAATCCCGTATAAAATGGCTATCAATGGTGAGCAGGCTTTTTTCGGTTTTGTAATATATTCCGTTAAAGATTGCCATCAATGGTGTGCTGGGTTTTTCCGGTTTTAAAATGCATCCTATTAAAAATGGCCATCAATTGTGTTCTGGCTTTTTACGGTTGTAAAATACATCCCGTTTTAAATTGCCATCAATGGTCTGCTAGCTTTTTACGACTGTCGTATACATCCCGTCAAATCAACACAAATAGCGGGCTGGTTTTTACGGTGGTGAAATTATTCCCCATAAAAATGGCCATCAACAGTGCACTGGCTTTGTACGCTTTTTAAATACATCCCGTGAAAGATAGCTACCAAGTGTGTATTGGCTGTATACGGTTATGAAATACATCCCGTTATAAATTGCCATCAATAGTGTACTGGCTATTTACGGTTGGGAAATAACTCCCGTTAAAAATAGCCATCAATGGTGTACTAACTTTTTACAGTTGTTAAAGACATCCCGTTAAAAATAGCCATCAATGGTGTGCTGGCTTTTTACGGTGGTTAAATACATCCCGCTACAAATGGGCATCAATAATGTACCTGCTTTTTACGGTTGTGAAAGTCATCTTGGGTAAATAACCATCAATGGTGTACTGGCTTTTTACGAATGGTGAATAAATCCCGTTAAAAACGGCAATCAATTGTGTACTGGCTTTGTACGGTTGTAAAATACATCCAGTTTAAAATGGCCATCAATCGTGTACTGGCGTTTTCTGATTGTGAAATACATCCCGCTTAAGATGGCCATCAATGGTGCGCTGGCTTTTTACAGTTGTGAAATACATCTCGTTATAGATAGCAATAACGTGTGCGCTGGCTTAGTACGGTTGTGAATTACATCCAGTTAAAAGTTGGCATAAAGTGTGTCCTTACTTTTTACAGTTGTGAAATGCATCCCTTTAAAAATGGCCATCAATGGTGTACTCGCGTTATACGCTTGTGACATACATCCCGTTAAGAAGGGCTATTTTTTTTTTTTTTTTTTTTTTTTTTTTGCATACCCTTTATCTCAACATGAACCCAACCACTATATATATTCCCCATAATTTACAGACTTTCTCGTCTTTTGTCATTTTTGTATTCTTCGTCCGCTCTTGAAAAAGCCCACGTTAAATTTGGGCGAAACGTTGAGCGAAAAGGTCTTCCGCTTTTCCATTTTTAATTTCATACCGTCGGATTATTTTTATCCTTTCATATACTCATATATATATATATAATATTTAAATGTTGAATTATATAACGATAATTGAATTATCGTTTAATAATAATAAGCTATCGTGATAGTGTAAAGCTCAATATATTTAATAGAGCAATTTATTTTAGAGGTAAAAGATGAGAATAAAGAATTGTAAATATACAATATTTATTAAAACATCAAACGTTCAGAGCAAGGAGCCTCATATCCTTAATCCATGGATTTTCACAAATAAATTCTTCTAATCAGACGATGGGGAAGCCGATAATGTAGTTGTAAATATTATCGGCAACACTTAACTTTGAAAATGTTATATTAAGTAAAACAAAGTAGAAATAAGGTACAAAATAAAAGGTCAAAGGTGAAGAGTCTTATGTTGAGATGGGAGCGTAAAATCAGGGTTAAAGTTATCTACAAACACGTCAGGACAAAATAAAATAAAAATAAAAATAAAAATTAAAAGCATCTGTTATTCGGAAATGAATGCTTGAAAAAGAAAACAATACTTAAATTGTTCAGGAAACCAAATATTTTTGGAAAATGCTGGTGATCCCACGGTGATTGGTAACTTTTAGTTTATCCTAGTACTGCATTAGTATCAGTTTGGTGCTGGAATTGTTCCTTTCGTAGGATTCGGATTGATTTTTGTCTGTTACAATTCAATATATAAAAAAAATTGAGCATTTCGAACAACCATCGCTTTCTGGTTGAAATGAATATCGGTAGGTTAAGTTACATCAATATATATATATATATATATATATATATATATATATATATATATATATATATATATATATATATAATTATTAATGACAATATATGTATTAGCATATACTATCAGTGCACTTTTACTTTGCAATCTCTTTAGAAAGTTAAGCTCGATGATTGTCAATATAAATTCCTTGGATTAAGTTTTTGGATTAAAGTGTCTTGAATACACCTACACTATACAGTCGTTCACTTTTTGTGTGCAACAAAGCAAAACACAAAGAAAAAAAGCAAACTCCCACGTCTGTTGAACACTTTAATCTAATAACTTTTTACTATTTGTGATTTTTTCTGATTATTGTGTAATGTTGCAGAGACGATATTGACACACAATCGTTGTTTTGCACAAGACAAATCTGAGAGACCGTAAAATATATCTTACAAAAATGTTATGCTTTTTGGAAATGTGAAAAAATAAAAATAATAAAATAAAAACATGGTTATTGGAATATAATGTGAACCAAACTTATATATATATATATATATATATATATATATATATATATATATATATATATATATATATGTGTGTGTATGTATACATATAGGTGTATATATATATATTTATATATATATATATATATATATATATAACAAGTAAAACAACCAATAACAAAAACTATTATTCTCTTTTCATAAAATACATAGAACATGGTTATTGGAATATAATATGAACTTGACTTACATATATATATGTATATATATATATATATAAATATATATATATATATATAATATATATATATATAATTAGCGTAACAACCAACCACAGACATACACATATGATTTTCTTGGGTTAAGACATGCATCTAGGAAAAGGAATGTTCTTATGTGAAATCTTTAGTCTGATGTTTCTTGCTATATTTGGCAAACTTTTTTTGTGTGTTATCAGAATTCCCAAGAGATGTGAATAATGCCACCCAAACCTTCACCACTTAAACACATCTCTAAATTCGATTAGTCCTACACAAATTTACAATGTGACATGGAGAAGTACAGGGTATTACTAGCAGTATCTAACTGGAATTCTACACAGTGGCGATACTGGCCGTTCAATCACAAACTGATTAACAATTGTGTTGCTTGTGTTTTTCAGTGGTGACAAAGTAGGTACTCTATTTGATATAGCACTTTTTTCCCCAATCCGAGGATAAAATGGTGTGTTCGAAAAGGATCCCTTAATACTGCTTACTCATGCCACTTTCCTGTTTATCCAGTATCGCAGTCAAAATAAGAAGTATAACATGAAATGTAATCTTAGCGCCCGGAATGTACGCACACTTCGAGATAAGCTCTCGAGCGAAAACTGTACTCGTCGGCCATCCTCTTAAATGCACAGTATATCTAATGCTGCTCTGAGTAAAAGTCGCCTTGTAATATTTACCCAGTTAAAGGAAGTGGAGTTGATTTATACCTTTTTCTGTTTCGGCAAAGGAGACGAAGAACGGCGTTAATCAGCTTTTAGCTTTCCAACAAATCAGATCTTTCCGGATCCTTGTCTTCTCTTCCTGGCATTTGATATTGAGGGCAACACTCATGCTTCTTTGGTAAACTGCTATGCCCCAACAATGACAACCTCAGATCAGGAAAATGATGACTTTTTGCGATTGACTTCGTGATGTCATTTCTAGAGTTAAGCATAGGAAGAAGCTTATGGAAGACTTCAATGCTCAAGTTGGTGCTGATCATCTGAGTTGGGAGGTTTTTTCAGGACATAATGGTGCAGGGCAAATGAATTCTTACGTTTTTTTCGTCTTCTTATCTGCATTGATTTTACCTCACTGTTTCAACAGAAAAATCACAGTAAGACCCCCTGGGTGCACCCCAGATCGGTGGAGTGGCTACATGATGACTGTGCGGCGAGACATAAATGCCATTTTAATTACTCGTTATTTTTTATTGCACCTGCGTTCTGTAAGATCACACACTCCTCCATAGTAGGGCATTTTCCGTCTGTCGCGCAGGAAGCTTCGACAGTCAGCAATACCGAAACGTATTAATGTGTTTCAATTGAAGAACACATCACTGATGATATTATAACGTGGTAAACGAGTCCCAGAGATGTAGTTTATTCTTTCTCATTTGAAATATTTGGGCTTCCTATTTGTTTTCTTTTTTTTTTAGTTCACCCCAAACAACGCAGGCAGCTACTGTAGAAGTAAAGGGCTACTGTGAAAAAGGGTGAGAGTTTTTTTTGGGGGGGGAGAACCTAAATTGGGAGCTGCGCAGAGAGATGTATGTTTACATTAGTTTTAAATTTCTGCAAGCCAGTTCCGTCAGGAAAACAAGGAGCAGGGAGGGAATTCCAGAATCCAGCAGAACGACGAAAAACAGCTTTTGGAGTAAAAGGCTTTTCAGCATCTGGAGACCTACACAGTAAATGGATCGGATTTTACAGATTGTCGTGTTGGTCTAGTGAATTTTTGTCGTTGGTGTACCAGAGTCGCGGTGATAGGATTCTAACCAATGTTCTCTAGTCAGGGGTAGGCTGGTCGGAACATAAACTAATAGCCCGTGCATATGTTTGTCAGAGTCTTTACAGTAGAGTTGTATGTAGTCAGTCATGTCAAAGTGGGGAGAGGAGATTGGGGAATGAAAGGTTTTTTTCACTTAGTTCTAGGATATCCAAGTGAGTTTGTCAGGAGAAAGGTGTCTACGTCGTTGATGTTGGTTCTAAGTCCCCGGATATTCGTGAATGCGTTCCTCAAGGGCGGAGGCGCATGTTTTTTTTTGTTGGGTGTCTGGTCTAGGTTTTCTTTTATTTTTTGTAATGTCATGTTTGTTTTGTTATAGAGTGGGTTGGGCAAGGTTGGTGCTTGTAAGGTGCCAATAAGCTCACACAACCAGTCCATTAGTCGCGACCTGGTCCATGGGGCTTGTGGCCTCGGGAAGCCCACCCACGCAAGGTCCCTTTCCATGCTCGATGTAGCACATACAACTACCCACGGTATTATGCAAGTGATGATGGAGAAGCCGTACCTAGCGCTACCCAATAGTTTGGGCCTTTGTCCTGACAGTCAGAAACAACAGCCAGACAAGCTGTCTCACCTGTACCCTCAACCTATCGGAACAAGAGCGACCCAGGCTGGTCATGTAAGACTTAGTGACGAAAATAATTTCCCTAAGTTTCCCAAATAGAGAATAAGAGAAACGGCGTTCATTGTCCTAGTAAGGAAACAGGGCCAGGAACTGGGTGTTTTGAGGCGTCCCAGTGCAGGTACCTTTTCGCCTGGCTAATAGACAAATACAGAGTGCAAGGACCGGCGATAGGTTGAACCTATCTACTTCTTAAGCAATTGTAGGTTTGCAAATTGGATATTTTGTTCGGGAGTCCAACCCTAGGAAGGTTGTCGATCAGGATTAAGGAGGCCTACCTCCCCAACGGTTTGCTGCCACGACGTAAGTAGTTGGCAGCAAGGTTTTATTATCAGAGATGTCCGTCTCTTAGATGGATGGTCTGACAAGTTCTTAAGGGTCCAACACACCGAGAGAGAAAAAGAGCATGCGCCCGTATACTAGTCGACTATTTACGAGCCCCCACAGGTAAAAAAATAACAAAAAAAAACAGTTCTATTCGTAAACACCAGGCTAGGTTTGACGATAGCAATGTAAAGCTTCGAGAATTGATCAGTTAAATGCATACCATACTGTCAAACATGAATCATACAAGAAGTTCAAGAATAAGGTTCCACCTTCTCCCGGCAAAATAAAATATTCTTTGTGGTCTTCTACATGCATCGGATACGAAGGAGACGAAAACCTTCTAGGAAGGTTTAAGGAAGTGTTATGGTCAAAGGTAAAGTAGGAACTCTCCAGTCTTCCCAGCTGATGGCAGAACACTCCAAACGTACAAAAAATGTTTTATTGTGTTAAAGAGAAAACTTTGAATTAGTTAATTATTCTAACTCTAAAGTGGATCAAGACGTCATAGCCTTAATTCCACAGCAACCAGGAATTTTTCAGCTTACGAGCTTGAAGTAAATCAAAAACGTGATGAAGCCAATGTTGAAAGTCAAGGCTCGAGGAAAGGACGGAATTCTACCAGAGATCTATAAGTAGAGTTTAACAAAACTGATAAAAAAGATTTTGGATCTGTGTATTGCCATCTGGAAGCATGGGTATGCACCCCAAGATTTGAAGGACACCCTTATAAAACGTCCTTTCAAAAATAAAGGTAGTCGAAGAATCTGTAACAACTCCCGTTGTCAGTTAAAAATATTATTTTTACTCGACTTATTCTGAAAAGAATAATTCAGCATCTTGTTGAAATTTACCCACAAGTGTATTTTGAGCTTGTCGTGGTGTTATCAATATAAGGTTCTACCTCTTGTACCATTGCCGAAATAGGGAGAGGGAAATCGGGAACTGTACATTGTGTTTGTAGACGTAACTACGGTCTTTAGCACCGTGAACAGAGATGCACTGTGAATGGTGCTCAAATAACTCGGTATTCCTGATAACATGGTCAACGTCATTGTGTTTTTTCAGCAGGGTTTAAAGGGTACTGTGGTGTCTGAGAGAAAAGTTTCTGAATCGTTAGATGGTTCAAATTGTGTTGTGCCATGACTCATGTTATCTTAGCAGTGTTTTTCTTTGTGATAATATAATATGATTGTGCTGTTCAGTTCCAATGTTGCAGATTGGTAACATCTCTTCGGGATGATCAGGGAATTGTGGATGGTTTATTGCATGCTTCCAGGTCTTTTGCACTTACCATAAGCATACATAAGACTGAGGTCGGGAATCAGTCTCTCCCTACTCCCAGGAAAATCAAAGGTGTAAAGCAATAACCACCCGTTCGCGAATTTCCAAACATCCCAACAACAGTAGATGACAAAAGCCGGAAGTATGTTAAATCTTTCACATATTTGGGAAATACTGTGAGCTCGATTTCATTGCTTGATGATAAAATTAGTAACGACATAGCCAAAGCATCTAACACGTTTGGTAATCTTTGACATCGCCTTTGGGACCAGAGGTGTGTGAAACTAGACACCACAATCCAGATTTAAAACACTGACATTCTTTCTGTATATTTCGGGAACGCGGACTGCATATTCATCGCAGATTAATAGACCTCGATGTATTCGACGAACGCTGCGGGTATTAGAACTTTCATGATGCAGTCTCAATAATAATGGGCTGGCTTCGTAATAAGAATGAGTGATGAGCGAATAGCAAACACCCTTAGGTATTATTGGCTGAATCATGGGAAAAGGAGTACTGGGATAGCTTGGCCTCAATAAATTGACAAACTAAGGTCCAATTTTTCAGTTTTTAAAATCCCTTATCGAAGCTTCGAATACATGGCACAAGACATCAACAAGTAGATTGCACCTATTCGGAATAAAATAAGGCATTTTGAATGGAATTGCGATGCGTTATTGAGAGGGAAAGATGCGTTTAACCGTTCCACAAAATTGGTTGGGTAAGAAACTGGTTTTGCTTTTAGACACGCATACGTCGAACTCGACGGGAGAGGCCATCATATATATTATATAACAAAATCATTGATCTAGAGCAAAATAATAGCATATTTGGACCTTAGTAAGTGAGCAAAATGTACGAGAGCTTGATTTCATAGTAATAAATATATATATATATATATATATATATATATATATATATATATATATATATGTTTATATATTGTCACGACGGGATTCCCGTTGGGAAACGACGGAGAACGCGTACGTGACAAAGATAATTTAAAGAAACATGAAAGTCCGGAAATTGGCTCATGTGATGATCCGAGGTTCTATAATCAATGATAGAACGCGGGGGATTGGGATTTCTCCTGGGTAAGACCGCATACGTAAGAAAGGAAGCGAACCATGCATTAAGAACAAAAACACGAACGCCGAGACAAAATGTAAATAATATTTATTTATAGATACTAAAATAAGGGGATAAATATATTTATAAAAACAAAACAAAAAGAAACATGTATAAAAAAAGTCTATCATAAAAATGAGGGCTTGCCTATAATAGTCTTATAGCAGCAGCATTCATTTTCACACAAATGTATACATATATATATATATATATATATATATATATATATATATATATATATATATATATATATATATATATATATGAAATAGTCCTGGGGACGAATGTCTGAAAAGATAGTATCAACAATTTGTCAACTTACGAGTGAATATATCGTTAATTTGAGGACCGGTATTTCTGGCAAGTCATAGTAGTCCCGTTTCTCTGCGTCATGTCGTTTTAATTTTTGGTAACATGTATTTCGGGGATTTCCCAACAGCGGGGTGTTATCTCTCACTTAGAGTCATGCACATTTTCCTCAGTGACACGATTCCAGGTCGTTCATTTTGCATTCGAATAGATATCTTAGAATATATTTCGGGTGAAACGTATCTCCCGGCTTTCGTTATACTCCTATTTCAGTAGGGCTCTGCCTCTCTCGCGACTGTAGTCGCATGTCTTCACTTCTTGACTGCCGTACCATGACTCACCTCGCTCGTGCGGCTGTACTCAATGACCGCGATTCCTCTTTTTCGCGGGCGGTTAACTTCCTTTTCCTCTCCCTCGTCTTCTCCTTCTTCTTCTTCTTGGTCGTGTCAGTTAAAAATAGACATGATCGCATAGGGTCCAAGTTTGGCTGATGAAATCGCTCCTCGAATACCGCAATGTATAACGAATGGTGAAAACCGAATGACGCCTTAAATATATATGTATATATATATATATATCTTATATATGCCTTTCGCGGTTTCTTACTCTTCGTTTGGTCGATCCCCATTCGTGTGTAACAATATATATATATAAATATATATATATATATATATATAATATAAAATGAAGTAATAAAATAAGGTGTCAATCAAATTTTATTAGAATTCAAAGTTCATGCAAAGCATCCTTAAGTCCTTAGCTCATGAGTTTTCAAAGATAATTCTTCTCTTCAGAGGACCATTACCGCAGTTATACTACTACAGGCAATAAAATTACGCTTTGAAAATATATAAAATTATATACACAATTATATAAAAATACATAACATCAAACATATCAATCCAAAAACATACTTTTGTTGAATCCATACAGTCCATCCAGGTCATATAAGTTGAGAAGCATAATCAGGAAGGACATCACTCCAAGATACAAACAGCAGTCCAAATATGTGAAATTGAAGGGGCCGGCAAAGTTATCCAGTCGCGAAATGTGTCCATATTCAATGTTAATGATAAATAAATCAATCAAAATAATACAAAAAGTCCAATCAAAGTTCCGAGATCCCAACATGTGCAACTCCAATCAAATCCAAATTCGTTGTTTAATTAGAAAACCCGCTAAATATATATTTTTCGCTCTTCTGGCTAGATGTGATGGGAGTCCGTCTTATTTTGCTCAATTCGGATTTAGCGGGTTTCCTGGATGGACTGTATGGATTCAACAAAAGTATGTTTTTGGATTGATATGTTTGATGTTATGTATTTTTATATAATTGTGTATATAATTTTATATATTTTCAAAGCGTAATTTTATTGCCTGTAGTAGTATAACTGCGGTAATGGTCATCTGAAGAGAAGAATTATCTTTGAAAACTCATGAGCTAAGGACTTAAGGATGCTTTGCATGAACTTTGAATTCTAATAAAATTTGATTGACACCTTATTTTATTACTTCATTTTATATTATAATATTAATGCTCTATCCAGTATATTGAGCTTCAGTTTTTTTATCCGGATGTTTCACTAATTATAAGATATTAGTTGACGCTTATATCTTTTGTTGGATTGCTTCATATATATATATATATATATATATATATATATATATATATATATATATATATATATATATATATATATATATATATATGGAAAAGTGATTCAACTTATGTTTTTACATTGAATAAAAGTTTAGACTGTAATGTGATTTCTCTTTGAAATGAGGTTAAAAAAATAGTTGTTTGTCGGAAGAGCAGACACGCGTTATTAATCCGGGTGAAAAACTGCCAGCTAGCAGACCGTCCGGATCTTGGGCATAAAAAACATCAAAACTTTACTAAAAATCGATGAACGATTTACATTGCTTCATCGTAGAACTTCTGATAAAAATACCTTTCATTCGCTTTTTATTTCATTTCCTATCTTTTACAAGTTGTGATTTATCCAAATACTAGCATTTACTTTTATATATACGTACGAGACGTACAAGAGTTTAGGGTGATATTTTATATTTCAAATGCATGTACTAGACATACAATGGTTCAGGGTGATATTTTATATTTCAAATACATGTACTAGACGTACACGGGTGTCGGGTTATATTTTATATTTCAAATACATGTACTAGACGTACAAGGGTTAGGGTTATATTTTATATTTCATATACGTGTACTCGACTTACAAGGGTTTAGGGTTATATTTTATATTTCATATACGTGTACTCGACTTACAAGGGTTTAGGGGTATATTTTATATGTTATGTACATGTACTAGACGTACAAGTGTTGAGGGTTACATTTTATATTTCATATACGTGTACTCGACTTACAAGGGTTTAGGGTTATATTTTATATTACATATACGTGTACTCGACTTACAAGGGTTTAGGGTTATATTTTATATTTTATGTACATGTAATCGACGTACAAGGGTGTAGGGTTATATTTTATATTTTATGTACATGTACTAGACGTACAAGAGTTTAGGGGTATATTTTATATTGCATATGCATGTACTCGACTTTCCAAGGTTTTGGGTTATATTTATATTTCATATGCATGTACTCGACTTACAAGGGGTTTGGGTTATAATTTATATTTCATATGCATGTACTCGACTTACCAGGGTTCAGGGTTATATTTAATATTCTATATGCATGTACGAGACGTACAAGGGCGTAGGGTTATATTTTATATTTAATATACATGTACTAGAAGTACAAGGATATAGGGTTGTTTTTTTATATTTAATATACCTCTACTCGTCTTACAAGGTTGTAGGATTATATTGTATATTTCATATGCATGTACTCGACGTACAAGGGTATATGGTTATATTTAATATTTCATATGCATATACTCAATTTACAATGCTTATCGGTTATATTTTATATTGCATATGCATTTCCTCGACGTACAAGTATATAGGGTTATATTTTATATTTCATATGCATGTACTCGACTTACAATGGTGTATGGTTATATTTTGTATTTCATATGCATGTACTCGACTTACAAGGGTTTAGGGTTATGTTTCATATTTCATATGCATGTACTCGACGTACAAGGGAAACCTTGGGCCACAATCATTACCACTGTTTGATTTCATTCCAATATTCATAAACTGTGACAATATGTTAATACATTCTTTTTGCATTAATAAGTATATTTACTCATATTTAATTCTAATGTTAAATATTCTTTAGTGCTACTTTCTATACGATTTTCGTAGACACTTTTAACATTTTAGTAGCAAAATAATAAGACCGTTTGCTTGTACAAAAGTACGGAAAGGTTGTTACAAATGTCACAATATTATTTTGTTAGTCACAAAGTTGTGAGGTTTTAAGGAATCGGACATGATTGGCAAACAACAGAACGAAATCTATTTAGGAGAATGAATGACTCTATAATGAATGAATAAATAGTTATGGATACCTATTTTGATTTCTGCTTATTCGTAACAAACCAAAGTAACCAATGCACCTTTCTTAAAATACCTGACCGTATATAGTATGTACTCAATTACATTGATTGGAATTGTTATTTTCATTAGAAAAAAACAGACACAATAAAATTACGGAATTTACTGGTCTGAGGTATTTCTATTTAGATCTTACATTAAAAGTCTGACCAACTTATATAGGTATATATATATATATATATATATGAAAATGTATGCATCCATATGTATATGTTTGTATGTGTGTATACATGTATATATGTATGTATAAAAGGGTATATATATATGTGTTGGTATATATGAAAGGATTTGTATTCATGTGTGTATATTAATATATATATATATATATATATATATATATATATATATATATATATATATATATGTGTGTAAGCTAATTTCGCGTACAACAAAATCGTAGGATAAATTTCAGAGCAAGCATTATTTTAATCAATTAAACGGGCGGGTGGGAAGAAAAAAAATTACAAAAATTTTCCTTAAAAGCCTATTGTCTGATCTTCCAAGAAGATGTATTTAAAGTACAAAATATGACAATCAGGCAAATCAATTCATAATAAAAAATATGACAGACAGAAAGGTTCATTTAAAACACGAAATATGACAGACAGGCAAATTTATTTAAAATACTAAATATGACAGAGAGAAATATATATTTAAAATACAAAATATGGCAGACAGATTTATATTAAATACATAATATGACAACCATGCAGATTTATTTAAAATACAAAATATGACAGAGAATAAGATTTATTTAAAATAGACAATATGACAGACAAGCAGACTTATTTAAAATACAAAACATGGCAGACAGACAGATTTATTTTTAAAAAAAGATTATGAAAAATAGGTAGATTTAAAATACTCAATATAACAGACAGGCAGACAGACAGATTTATTTAAAATACAAAACATAACAAACATGCCGATTCATTTTTCAAAAACTATGACAGGCAGGCAGATTTATTTAAAATACAAAACATAACACACATGCCGATTCATTTTTCAAAAACTATGACAGGCAGGCAGATTTATTTAAAATACAAAACATAACAAACATGCCGATTCATTTTTCAAAAACTATGACAGGCAGGCAGATTTATTTACAATACAAAACATAACAAACATGCCGATTCATTTTTCAAAAACTATGACAGGCAGGCAGATTTATTTAAAATACAAAACATAACAAACATGCCGATTCATTTTTCAAAAACTATGACAGGCAGGCAGATTTATTTAAAATATAAAACATAACAAACATGCCGATTCATTTTTCAAAAACTATGACAGGCAGGCAGATTTATTTAAAATACAAAACATAACAAACATACCGATTCATTTTTCAAAAACTATGACAGGCAGGCAGATTTATTTAAAATACAAAATATGAAAGAAAGGCATATTTATTTCAAATACAAAATATCACAGACAAGCCGATGTTTTTAAAATACAAAATATGACAAAATGACAGACAGATTTATTTGAAATCAAAATTTATGACAGAAAAACAGATTTATTTAAAATAGAAAATATACAGACATACACATTTATTTAAACGACAAAATAGGACAGACAAGCATATATATTTAAAATACAAAGAATAACAGACAGGCAGATTTATTTAAAAACAAAAATACGACAAAAACGCAGATTTATTTAAAATATAATATATGACAAACATGAAAATAAATTTAAAATAAAAATATGATAGACAGACATATTTATTTAAAATACAAAATGTAACAAACAGGCAGATTTATCAAAAATAGAAAATATGACAGACAAGCAGATTTATTTACAATACAAAATATGACAAACTGTGAGATTTATTTAAAATCAAAATAAAACAGACATACATATCAATTAAAAATAAAAAGTATGACCGGAATACAGATTTAGTTAAAATACAATATATGACAGACAGACAGATTTATTTTAGATAAAAATATGAAAGAGAGACAGATTTATTTAAAATACAAAATATGGCAGACAAGAAGAGTTATTTTACATACAAAAATATGACAGACAAGCAGATTTATTTTAAATACAAAATATGACAGACAAACAGATTTATTTAAAATAAAAATATGAAAGACAGGCAGATTAACAAAAAAAAAATATGACAGACATTCAGATTTATGTGAAATACAAAATATGGCAAACATGCAGATTTATTTAAAATAAAGTATATGACAGACAGTCAAATTGATTTAAAATACCAAATATGACAGACAAGCAGATTTATTAAAAATACAAAATATGATAGACAGGCAGATTTATTTAAAATGCAAAATATGAATGGCAAGAAGATGTATTTAAAATACAAAACATGGCAGACTGTCGGATTAATTTGAAATAAAAAGTATGACAAACAAGCCAATTTAAAATGCAAAATATGACGGACAGGCAGATGTAATTTAAATACAAAATATGACAGACAGTAGATTTACTAAAAATACAACATATGTAAGACAGGGAGATTTATTTAAAATACAAAACATTACAGACAGGCAGATTTATTTTAAATACAAAATATTAAAGACAGTCAGATTTATTTAAAATAGAAAAAATGAAAGACAGGCAGATTTATTTAAAATACAAAATATGAAAGACAGGCAGATTTATTTAAAATACGAAATATGACAGACATACAGATGTATTTAAAATACAAAATATGACAAACATGCAGATTTGCTGAAAATAAACAATATGATAGACAGGGAGATTTATTTAAAATACAAAACATGGCAGACAGTCAGATTAATTTGAAATAAAAAGTATGACCAATAGGCAGATTTTAAATACAAAATATGACAGACAGGCAGATGTAATTAAAATACAAAATATGACAGACAGACAGATGTAATTAAAATACAAAATATGACAAACAGGCAGATTTATTTTAAATACAAAATATGAAAGATGAGTAGATTTATTTAAAATACAAAATATGAAAAACAACCAGATTCATTTTAAATACAAAATATGAAAGATAGGCCGATTTATTCCTAATACAAAATATGGAAGACATACAGATTTATTTAAAATACAAAATATGACAGACCAGCATATTTATTTAAAATACAAAATATGCCCACAGACAGATTTATTAAAAATACCAAATTTGACAAACAGGCAGATTTATTTAAATACAAAATTTCACAGAAATATATATTTATTGACAAAACAATATATTAAAGACAGATATATGTATTTATTATACCAAATATGAGAGAGAAAGCTCATTTATTTAAAAAACAAAATATGGCAGACAAGCAGATTTATTTAAAATACAAAATATGACAAACAGTCAGATTTATTTAAAATACAAAATATTACAGACATATATATCTATTTAAAATAAAAAGTGTTACAGACTGACATATGTATTTAAAATACAAAATATGACAGGCAGATTTATTTAAAATAAAAAATATGATTGATAAGCAGACTTATTAAAAATACAAAATATGACAGACAGAAAGATTTATTTAAAAAACAAAATATGACAGACATACAGATTTATTTAAAATCAAAAATATGAGAGACAGAAAGATTTAGTTAAAATATTCATTTTACTGACAGACATATTTATTTTAAATAAAAAATATGACAGACAGACAGATTTATTTTAAATAAAAATATGAAAGAGAGACAGATTTATTTAAAATACAAAATATGGCAGACAAGAAGAGTTATTTTACATACAAAAATATGACAGACAAGCAGATTTATTTTAAATACAAAATATGACAAACAAACAGATTTATTTAAAATAAAAATATGAAAGACAGGCAGATTAACAAAAAAAAAATATGACAGACATTCAGATATATGTAAAATACAAACTATGGCAAACATGCAGATTTATTTAAAATAAAGTATATGACAGACAGTCAAATTGATTTAAAATACCAAATATGACAGACAAGCAGATTTATTAAAAATACAAAATATGATAGACAGGCAGATTTATTTAAAATGCAAAATATGAATGGCAAGAAGATGTATTTAAAATACAAAACATGGCAGACTGTCGGATTAATTTGAAGTAAAAAGTATGACAAACAAGCAAATTTAAAATGCAAAATATGACGGACAGGCAGATGTAATTTAAATACAAAATATGACAGACAGTAGATTTTTTAAAAATTCAACATATACAAGACAGGCAGATTTACTAAAAATACAACATATGTAAGACAGGGAGATTTATTAAAAATACAAAACATTACAGACAGACAGATTTATTTTAAATACAAAATATTAAAGACAGTAAGATTTATTTAAAATAGAAAAAATGAAAGACAGGCAGATTTATTTAAAATACAAAATATGAAAGATAGGCAGATTTATTTAAAATACGAAATATGACAGACATACAGATGTATTTAAAATACAAAATATGACAAACATACAGATTTGTTTAAAATAAACAATATGATAGACAGGCAGATTTATTTAAAATACAAAACATGGCAGACAGTCAGATTAATTTGAAATAAAAAGTATGACCAATGGGCAGATTTTAAATACAAAATATGACAGACAGGAAGATTTATTTTAAATACAAAATATGAAAGATGAGTAGATTTATTTAAAATACAAAATATGAAAGACAACCAGATTCATTTTAAATACAAAATATGAAAGACAGGCCGATTTATTCCAAATACAAAATATGGCAGACATACAGATTTATTTAAAATACAAAATATGATAGACGAGCATATTTATTTAAAATACAAAATATGCCCACAGACAGATTTATTTAAAATACAAAATATGACAAGCAGGCAGATTTATTTAAAATACAAAATTTCGCAGACATATATATTTATTGACAAAACTATATATTAAAGACAGACATATGTATGTATTATACAAAATATGACAGAAAAGCAGATTTGTTTAAAATGCTAAATATGACAAACAGTCAGATTTATTTAAAATACAAAATATTACAGACATATATATCTATTTCAAATAAAAAGTATTACAGACTGACATATGCATTTAAAATACAAAATATGACAGGCAGATTTATTTAAAATAAAAAATATGACAGATAAGCAGACTCATTAAAAATACAAAAATATGACAGACATGAAGATTCATTTAAAATACAAAAATATGACTTACAAGCAGATGTATTTAAAATACGACATATGACAGACAGTCAGATAAATTAGTAAGAAAAAAAGTATGCAAAATAGGCAGATTTAAAATACAAAATATGACAAACAGTCAGATGTAATCAAAATAGAGAATATGACAGACAGGAAGATTTATTTAAAATACAAAATATTACAGACATACAGATTTATTTGAAATAAAAAAATATGAGAGACAGGAAGATTTATTTTAAATACATAATATTACAGACTCACTAATTAATTTTAAACGCAAGATATCGCAGGCAAGCAGATTTATAAAACAATAAAAATATAAAAGAGATGGGGATTTATTTAATATAAAAAATAGGAACAACAGGCAGTTTTATTTACAATACAAAACATGACAGCCATACAGATATATTTAAACTACAATATATAACAACAAGGCAGATGTATTCAAAATACAAAATAGGACAGAAAACATATTTATTTAAAATACGAAATATGACAAACAGTCAGATGTATTTATAATAGAAAATATGACAGAGAGACAGATTTATTAAAATCCAAACATGGCAGACATTCAGATTAATTTACAAATAAAAAATACAACAAATAGGTAGATTAGAAATACAAAATATGAAAGAGAGGCAGATGTATTAAAAAATATAAAATATGAATAACAGGCAGATTTATAAAAAATACAAAATATAACAGAGTGGCAGATTTATATAAAATACTAAATGTTACAGAGAGGCAGATTTATTAAATATACAAAATATGACAGACAGGCAGATTCCTACAAAATACAAAACATTACAGTAAGGCAGATGCATTTTAAAGACGAAATATTACAAACATGCAGATGTAGTTTATATAAAAACTATAACAGACAGACATATTTATTTAAAATACCAACAAATGAAGGATATGTTGATTTATAAAGATTCAAAATATGACAGACACACAGATTCATTTAAAATTTAAAAAATAATGACAGACAGGCAGATTTATTTCAAATAAAAAATATGACAAACTGACAGATTTGTCTAAAATACAAAATATGACAGACAAGCAGATGTATTCAAAATACAAACTATGCCATACAAGCAGATTTATTTAAAATACAAAATATGAAAGACAAGCGAGTATATTTAAAATACAAAATATGAAAAACAGGAAGATTTATTGAAAATAAGAAAATCTGACACACATGCAGATTTATTAAAAAAAAGTATGACACACATACAGATTTATCTAAAATACAAAATATGACAGAAAAGAGATTTATTTTAAATAGAAAATATTACAGACAGGCACATTCATATAAAATGCAAAATATGACAGACAGACTGATTTATTTGATAAACTGCATATGACAGACGAGCAGATTTATTTAAAATACAAAATATGACAAACAAGCAGATTTATTTTAAATACAAAATATGACAGACACGCACGTTTATTAAAATACAAAATATGACAACAAGCATATTTTTTAAAATACAAAATATAACAGACAAGCAGATTTATTTAAAATACAAAATATGAGAGACAGGCAGATTTATTCAACATACACTATGTGACACACAGTCAGATTTATTTAAGATACATACTATGACATACATACAGATTTTTTTAAACACACATTATGACAAACAGGCAGATTTATTTAAAATACAAAATATTACTGAGACGCAGATTTATTTAAAATATAAAATATTAGAGACAGGCAGATTAATTTAAAATACCAAATATGACTGACATGCATATTAATTTAAATACAAAACATGAATGACAGACGGATTTATTTAAAATGCAAAATATGACAGACAAGCAGATTTATTTAAAATACAAAATATGACAGAGATGGAGTTTAATTTAAAATAAAAAATATGACAAACAGGCAGATTCATTCAAAATACAAAATATGACAGGCAGAAAGATTTATTTAAAATACTAATTATTCCAGACATACAGATTTATCGAAAATACAAAATATGACAACAGGCAGATTTATTTAATATAAAAAATATGGTAGACAGAAATAGTTATTTAAAATACAAAATATGACACACATACATATTTATTTTAAATACAAAATATGACAACAGGCAGATTTATCGAAAATACAAAATATGACAGCCAAGCATATTTATTTAATTTACAAAATATGACAAACAGGCAGATTTATTTAAAATAGACATCATAGCAGGCAGGCAGATTTATTTAAAATACAAAATATTACAGACAGGCAGATTTATTTAAAATGCAAAATATGTCATAGAGACAGATTTATTTAAAATACAAAATATAACAGACAGGCAGATTTATTTTAAATACAAAATATGACAAGCAGCCATATTTATTTAAAATACAAAATATGACAGACAGACAGATTTATTTAAAATACAATATATGACAAACAGGCACATTTATTGTAAATATAAAATATGACAGACATGCAGATTATTTAAAATACAAAATATGACAGACAGGCAGATTATTTAAAATACAAAATATGACAGACAGGCAGATATTTAAAGAAAGCAAATTCTTATTGACTTTGCATCGATGGAAAAATTGTTATAACGCTGTAAAAAAGTATCGCATTTCTGACGTAATTTGTACTTGTATAAAAGTGAAAGAAATCCTAAGATTGAGTGGCGTTGTTACATCTAGGGAGCTGCCTTGACAGAGTAGAAAACGGATTCCAAATCTTGTGGGTGATGTCTTTTTCTGCACTCTACAACCTCTTTTTCACTGAAGAGACGTTGATTCCTCTTCTCTATCGTTATTCTCATGGCAGGTGTTCGACGGTTTAGAACTAGCGAAACATCCATGAGTAGAGTGTATTTCCTAAAACTGCCCTGTTGTGTAACGCAATACAACGGTGCTGCTTCCTGACGGTCTATAACCGTGCCATTTTTAAATCAAATGTAAACAAATTCTGGCTAAGCCGTCCTCGTAAATAGTCACTTTCTGACCAGTTACAACCATTGTTACACATCTCTTCGATGTTCCAGAGTCTACCTGTCAAACTTAATAACCGTCATCCTCGAGTGGCTTGTGAGACTTGAAAAGCTGTGGTTCGTTTGTAAATAAGAAATTACAGAAAACCAATAGATTCTGATAAATCTTTCTGTGATGGCCAACCTATTCTATTTAATCGAGAAATGCAGAACATGAGAAGAATACGAGTTTAGATTCATATATTATTATACTAAAGCTGAATGAATCAGCGTTTGTTTCCTAAGTATGTTAAATACACACACTACATTTTTTCTTTGGATCGAGTTATGTTCCAAAACAATTCAATTGTATTTCTTCTAATGAACCGTAATTTGTAATTGACTGAAGTGCACACATATCCCTCACTTAGTTGTTTAGGTATATTCTGCGAACTGTATGTTGATTCGATCCCTCTCGGATATGTTAATACAACTGTTAGCATTTAGAGAAAGCGTGGATCTCTTTTTTCAGTGTTGCTTGTTAATTTCTATATTTAACTATCTAATTCACGTATTGTGTATGTACGCACCGGAAAACGGTGTGTAAATTTGATAACATCATAATACGTATCTTTATTTCTATATTATGCTAATGAAGAATATAGATGTAAATACGTTCATTGGTATGCGAGGACGCATACACACACATTGAGTGTCGGGAAAAACTGTTCGGATAAGAAAAGGTAGAAAAGACTAGTATGTAACTTTGTGGATATACGTATATGCCATTTTTACCGTTTGTTTTGTAGTATTATTTGACTGAGCAGGTATTGAAACATGTATATACTTATGTCTGCATTCACTACTAACAATTATGGGTGTGAGATGAGAAGATAATAAGCCTCCTTACTTCTATGTAATAATAATAATAATAATAATAATAATAATAATAATAATAATAATAATAATAATAATAATAATAATAATAAAAATGATATTAAAAATGATATTAAACTTATAGAGTTCCAATTTTGAGAAGTTAGCGTTTCCCAAAATTAAGCCAACATCGTGTCACATGCAGCCCTTGTCGTGGGCAAATATATTTGAGCTATTATATAAGTATACGTCTTTTTAATAGGCTGTTGTATTGATAGCATGAACACGGTGAAAAGTAAGATACTTACTTAATGAAAATGAAAAAGGATTTTTATTGATTTTACTTTAAACAATAAGAAAAAATAAATTTCGATAAAACTTCAAGTTTTCATTAAAATAATGCAAAACTGATTTATTTACTTTCAATATCGTTTCATTTGTTGTTATTAATAAAAAAGGTGCTTTTTATACCGTAAAAACATAAATCATTTATTTCAATCATCGCAAAAACTGAGTTCATGTTTAACATTAAAAAGTAACGTTCTTTTTTATTTTCATTTACTATTCTTCTTACGTGTTCTTCTTTTTAAATTGTTTCACATTAAATCATTAGCAGCTGTTACTGATGCACTTATTTGGTGACTATTTTTTACGATACGTTTGACAGTCATCGAAATGTAAGTCAACATCAGGTTGATTTTGAAACATACCGAAGAAATGAATGAGTGGTTGAAATGCCCTAAAATCTTCTAGTCACAGTAGATTCCCATGTATAAAGCAAGCCGGGGTCGCCATCTGCTCGTGTTAGTCCTTAGTAGTAGAAACAGATAATTTGATCATGCATGCCTTTTTTGAATTATTGATAAGTTGTTGACTGCGACTTGTTCTACATTTGACGACTGGCTATTGCACATCCGTGCCGCCGCTTCCACGCTACAAGTCTTCGTTCGTTTATAGTCCACACCACAGTGAACAGCTAGTATTGTAACATTTCTAAAAACACAGATGACTAGGATAATCTTGTCCAGATTATATCAACGTTATTTTGTATAATATCAGACTCAGCGATGCCGCTAAAAACCATCCGCCATTAAAAAACAGATCAATAAAAACATTTTTAAAGATTTAAAGTTTATTGAAAACACGATTGTTAAAAAGGTTATTTAAGGATAATGATTTTCACACGTGTTTTTTTTTGTATTTTCGCAATAAAGATCAATTTGCAGTATACTATTAACTAATTAAATCAATTTTCATCAAAAGATGCAATCTGTTTTTTGTCAATCATCGTGATTTAGAAATTTTAGAATTCAATATATTTTCAGCGAAGTAAAACTCACCAAAACGTTCAACATACCCGCCGCCATAACTACAACGATGGCGATGATAAACTCAAAAACAAAACACAAAAACACACAACACACGCTCAATTTTCTGTTTTCCTTAATGAATCAAATAATACGTGTATCGATCTCGAGAGGAAAGAATGTTTTTTATTCTTAATGTTCAAAATAATTTCTGTTTTATTTGCTGTTTTTACTCTCTCACATGTTTCTACATTTTTGTACGTTATTTGTGATCGTTTTTAATAAACAGATGGGGTGTGTCGGGTGCGTGCGAAATGTACAGTGGAGTTTAGCGAATGACAAAGAGCGACAGCAGATGAAACGTAGAACAATAATTACCTCCACTTAATGCCATGATGTATCATTGACCAACTTGTAACATGAATAAACATATTAAATGGGTGAAATGAAAAGGAGAGAAATTAGACAAGAGAAAAGTAAAGTAAAGGAGACAAGAATTAAGAGAGAGAGAGAGATAGAGTGAGCGAGAGAAAGAGGGTTAGAAAAAGAAAGAAAGATAGAAATAAGGAGGGTGAACATGAGAAACAGAGTGCAGGAGAATATGGAGAGAGATGCTGAGACATCAAGAATAGTAACATTTAGAAATTAGATGGAACTGACGTAAGGAAAGTGGAGTTAATTAAGAGTTGTTTCCTTGATATATATTTATTCTATATACTTAACTAGCAGGGTACCCGGTGTTGCCCGGGGCTCTCCCTCCTCCTCTCCGCAAGCAAAATAGGATATTGAGCACTTTTCTCCCGGACAACACTGAGTATTTAGAAAAAGAAAGACGGCCTCCAGAGAACTACTAAAATCACTGTTACCGATCCCCCCTCCTTTTCATCTGCACAATAGTCCGAAGAGAAACACTACAGTAGCTCAATCTAGGAGATTTAGCACTTTTCTCCCGGACAACGCCGAAGCCTCTGGTTGCTATATTGAAGAAGCCCCCCCCCCCCGGTGCTGGGGCCTATACTGTAGAATCACCCCTGGTCCCTATACTGGAGAAGCACCAATGGTCCCTATTCTGCAGAAGCCTTTATGTTCTATATTATAGAAGCACTTCTGGTGCTGGGTCCCATACTGAAGAAGCGCCCCGGTAGCTATACTGCAGAATCACACCCGTCCCTGTACTGCAGATGCTTCCTGGTCCTATACTGTAGAAACCCCCGGCCCCTATACTGCAGAAGCACCCATGGGCCGTATACTGCAGTAGCACACCCGGTAACTATACTGCAGAAGCCTCTGGGTCTTATATTGCAGAAGCACCCCGGTGCCTATACTGCAGAAGCTTCCGGGTCCTGTATTGTAGAAGCACCACGCCCCTATTCTGTAGAAGCACCCATGGTCCTATATTATAGAAGCACCCCCCGGTGATGGCTCATATACTGTAGAAGCACTCCTTGTCCCAATACTGCATAAGCACCAATGTTCCCTATTCTGCAGAAGCATCCGGGTCCTATATTGTAGAAGCACCCCCGGTGCTGGGTCCTATACTGTAGAAGCACCCCTGGTCCCTATACTGTAGAGACACCCCTGGTCCCTATACTGCATAAGCCCCCATGACCCCTATTCTTCAGAAGCCTCCGGCTCTTATATTTTAGAAGCACCCCAGGTGCTGGATCCTATGCTGTAGAAGCACCCTTGGCCCCTATACTGTAGAAGCACCCCTGATCCCTATACTACATAAGCACCCATGTCCCCTATTCTGGAGAAATTAACGGATCCTATATTGTAGAAGCACCCCCGGTGCTGGGTCCTATACTGTAGAAGCACCCCTTTTTCCTATACTGCAGAAGCCCTTGTGTCCTATACTGTAGAAGCACCCCGTGGTGCTTATACTGCAGAAGCCCCACCCGCCCCCAGTTCCTATACTTCAGAAACCTCCAGATCTTATATTTTATCAGTATTGAAAAAGAGACCCACCCCCGAAAACTGGCCCCGTTGACCCCCAGCAACATTTTTTTTATTTGTAATTTTGAGATATTATGCTCCCAGGTGTTGTCAGGTCCTAAAGATGGCAACTTGTTGACAGTTTTCCGAGCTGGACAGACAAACAGACACACAGACAAACAGACAAACACACAGACAACTGCCCTTTATATAATAGATTACACACTATGCATGCTAAAATATACCATAGTGCTGAGATTGATTTATGTGTGTTACGAAGACTGTTTTAATTGTTCTAATTAGTCGTAATTTGTTTAGTTAACTATTCTCTAATATTATTATACGAGTATTTAGGGAAAGAGTGGCTCTCTTTTTCAGCGTCGCTATCTAATTGACATACATGTGTCTGAATACACTACAAACAAGTATGTATGTTAGATGAAAAAATAAGTCTCCTTACTTTTATGTAATAATAATAATGATAATAATAAAAAATAATGATAATTATATTAAAATTATTATTTTTGTTATGCAAGAAGAATGTCATAATATATATGACGTCACAGTTTATGAATTTTCGAATAACATCCAAGTAGAAAAGACGTTTGTGACGGTTGTAACGCAACGGGTCGCGGGTACGTCTAGTATCTTGGTAAACCCGTGAGGTAGATCATATTTAAATATGATATTTGGCACACTATTCTCTTTAAAACGAGTGAATTTGTGTATTTCTATTATTAAATGTTAATAGGTAGCAATGGCTGTGATTGGTCGAACTTGATCACGTGAAGTTAGAGATAGAAGATACTTTAAACATAGTGATCAGTTGAGCAGTCAAGGGATGCATACAGCAGAGAGGTCTCGTGAGTGAATTATCTTTCCCATGTTCACCTGAAATGGCTAATGGACAGTGTCCCTGTTGTAGGACCTACAAGATCTAAAATTGCAGTCAGTGCCGACAGATAGCAGGCTGGTGTCATTATCTGTTGTGAAGATATAAGAGTAAACTTAACAATATTTTTTCACCACGACAGTGCATCTGCTCACAATGCCTTTAACATTTCTGGTGTAAAAGACAATCACCATACTGAAACAAACTCCACGTTCACCTTTTCTTACTCCTTGTGACTATTTTATTTCCCCCATGATTAAGGGTTTCATCGAAGACGCACCTTTTGAAGCGTGGGACCTACAAAAGGGTTTGGCCATACCATAATAATCTTTTAAGCGGTGCAATGAAGCGTGTGAGATGAGACTACGAAATACATTAGACTCGAGGGGTTTAATTTAAAAAGTAAATCATGTAGTCTGTTGTTTGGAATTGAAAGAAAATATGTTTAAAACCAGTCCCGATACTTTTCAGAGACACCTCGTATGACAACAGTATTTGTAGAACACAGACCTTCGCATTCGCATAACAATATTCTATCTGTTCAGATCACGTGACTCAACTTGTTAAATATTACTTGTTAGTAACACTTTTAAAGTTAAGCGCACATATGATTCTCTTAGTTCGAGCCGTTATTACGTTTGATCGTTTGATAAAAACCTATAATGTGAGCCGTTTCAACATATGAAGGTTTCTGATTGGTTAGTTTAGTCATATGACATGGAAAATGAAGGTTTCTGATTGGTTAGTTTAGTCATATAACATGAAAATTACTGAAGTTTCATCGACAGATACTGAATAGATTTTAGTGAGAAAAATGTAAAGAAACTTTTGTTCGTCCCAAACAAGGCATATAGCCATTGAAACGTAAGAGGCTACTGTGATAGGGGCCAGAGTAATAAGGGCAACCTGGGTGGGGAGTTGGGCAGTTAGATGTTTGTTATTCAATGCTTGGAGAGGAACGAGGCAGATGAAGCTCAGTCGTGCACATTTCATAAATAACGATAGTGAAGAGAAATCTAACAACGTCTGTTCACTGAGAAATGAGATGTAGAGAACAAAAGAAATCAGCTTCCACTAGATTGCAAATTCGATTTTGTGATCTCTCGAGGAAGGAAAAGTCCTCTGAGCGGCCCATTCCCCATGTGTGGCAGCTGTACTCCATCCTAGGACATATCTGACTGATATATAGGTAGCAGACTGCATTGCTTTCCATAGTGATGTAATGTATATGAAGATTAGAAAGTGGACCTTGGATTTACTTTCAGCAGCCTCATATTCTTCCATCCCTTATTGTGTCCTTTAGTACTCATTATCCTCGAGCGGTTTTCTGATAAAATGTTGATAATTGCATGTTTCTGGGTCGGAATCTATCTATATAACACATATTGTTGGCTAGATGTTGAACTTAAAGTAGTATTTTTAAGCTCATTACATGATTTGGTACATGCCATGTCTGAGGTTATTTACATTAAAAACGTCGTAGTTGGTGTTAAACAATGTTATTTTTATTGTCGAACACTGAAAACAATTATTGTGCAAAGGTTTTTATAAATCAATTCTGCGATTTAATCGAACCGGAGAAATTGCTTACAGTTGAAATAAAATATATTTATGGTTTGAATGGTTTTCATTGACGTTGTTCAAGAATATCGTACAACGAGGAGAAATTAATCTCAAAATTGTTTCTTGTTGACACGTGGGTACTCGATAAAAGCCACTAGATTAGTATAAAGTAAATATAATACAACGATCGTTCTTTTTTTTCAGGAAGTCACAGTGATGAACTCTTTATAATTACTATTTGTATTATTCGTTGTTACCGCAACTGCTTTTATTAACTAACGATGTCAAAATCTGTAGCTTACCACGTGATCTGATTTGACCAATGGCAGTTGTTTTAAATCTAACCCTCTTAATCTTAATCATATATTAACAGCATATATTGTTGTGAAGTTGTCCCACAGTAAATAATAAATAAAAGAAGTCAAGTCGAGGGTTGGTTTAAATAGTGTATTAACAAAGTAAGAAACTGACTAGCTCTTGGCTAGACAGTTACAAGACTGTGCTTTGTCTTCCGTGTCTCTGGTGACTCGCCCTATTTATAGTGACAACCGGTGTAGTTTCTCCTGTGTAAGAACGGCCGGTGTAACACCCCCCCTTTGAAAATATCCCTTCTTGGGATTAATAACGTTTTTGTTTGGGAATCACCATCATCTAGTTGGCTATTATTGATTCTTTCTTTCGTGCTTATGATAACTTCATCCACCTCTGCCTTACTCTTAATCTGATCAAGCGTTACTGGAAGTTCTGTTATTGTGTCACATAACGTATTTTTTACTTCAGCTTCCGCTTGAATGGCTGCTATCACCATAACCTCCAATGGTTCTTGTCTGCTTGGGTATCAACCTTGATAACCCATCTGCATGAACAAATTTCTTAGATGGTACATACTCCATTTGAAAATTGTAGTTAAGAAGAATGGTACCCCATCTTTGGAGTATATTTGCAGTGTGTTGTGGTAGTCCCTTTTTCGATCCGAAAATCGTTAATAAGGGTTTGTGGTCTGTTTGTAACAGAAATTGTCTACCGTGCAGGAAACGATGAAATTTCCTTACCGCGAATATAATGTTTAGAGCCTCTTTCTCAATTTGAGAGTATTTTTTTCGGCTGGTAGAAGTGTTCGGGATGCATGGGCTATGGGTTTTTATTTTCCATCATCCATTTTGTGCAATATGCATGTTCCTATACCATAGTTGCTGGCATCGCTTGCAACTACAATATCGCGCTTGGGAGTATAATGTGCCAGAAACAAGTCAGACGTTAAGATATCTTTAATTTTCTGAAACGCTTCTTCGCACTCTTACGTTCAGACCCATTTTTGGTCCTTCTTTAACAGTTCATTTAAGGGTGATCTTAGTTTATGCATGTTTGACACGAACACATTGTAGTAATTCGCCAACCCTAAAAAACTTTGTAGAGACGCAATATTTTCTGGAGCAGGCATGTTCCGTATCGCCATTGCCCTATCTGTGTCTGGCCTTCTTCCTTGTTCATCGATGATTTGTCCTAAGTATTTTATTTTTTCCATGAAATAAGTACATTTCTCATCTTTGATTTTAATCCCATAATCCTGGATTTTTTTGAATACTTGGTTTACATGAGTCTTGTGTTGTTCTTTGCTAACGCTGTTTATTAACACATCGTCCAGGTACCCTACTGCGAAATCCATTCCCTTTAACATTATGTCCATTATTTGTTGAAAAATCGCAGGGGCGACCTTTACTCCAAAAGGAAGTCGGTTAAATTTGTATAATCCCTTATGGGTATTGATACATAGCAGTTTGAACACTCTTCATCGACAGGGATTTGAAGATAAGCGTCGCTGAGATCGATTTTAGAAAAAATATTTTCCTCAACTCAGTTTCACAAATATTTCTTCAGGGTATGGAAGAGGGTAATGGTTATCTTTTAATGCCTTGTTCAAGCCTGATGAAAAATCGCCACAAACCCGAATCTCCTTGTTCTTTTTCTTAACATAAACTGTAGGTGAAGCCCACTCACTGTGATCAATTTTTGAAATGACAGCCATGTTCTCGAGTATTTCTAATTCACCGTCTATAGCGGCGTATGGAACATTTCTTTTCTTTCTGAACACAGGTAGTTCATTTGTTTTAACTTCAAACTTTGCTACCGCTTTTGTACACCTTCCAAGACCGCCTGAAAATACGTCTGGAAAATGTTCTTTTAATTCCCTCTTGAGTTTTTCTGCCTCCACATTCGAATCCTCGACCTTTTTGCAAAAGGAGCTTAAAGGCAGATCCCATAGGCTAAAATTTTCAATCAGAGCAGTTCCCAAAAGGTTATTAGATTTTCGCATAACAAAAATTTTGGCGTTTACGGTCTTATTCTGGAAAGAAATATTCGTCAATAATTCCCCTTCGAAGGTTATTTTTTAACCGCTGACGCTTCTCGCTGTTTTTTTGTGATTTGATCATAGTGGGTCTCCCAAGCTTCTTCCATGTCTGTACATTAATGATGGAAATGTCAGACCCACTATCAAGCTGTAGTCTTACTTTTTTTAAGCATTTTGACCTGTACATATTTCCGGATATTTTGTTCTTCAGGTTCAATTTTCGTCAGTTTAATGGCTGTCTTTCCACCAGATTTTTTTCGACAACGTGATGCCTTATGTCTTTTATGGTGGCAGTTGTCACATTGTTTGAATATGTAGGGACACTCATTGTACCAATGGTTATCTCCACACCTCCAACACGGTCCATGTGGATCTTTTCCATGTTTTTTCTCTGGTTATTCATTGAAGTCAATTTTTTCTTCTGATGGATTTTTTTAATGTGCGACACTCCGTTTTCCTCTATGTCACGACTGCCCTGTTTCAACGCAACACAACGTTCACAGTCTTCCGCTAAGTTTTGTATTGTTAGACATGGCTAATTTTCGAGTGTATCTAAAACACGGCGTCTGATTTCAGAGTCTTTATTTAAGACCAGACCTTGCAAGAATATTTAAAATTATCCGATGATAATTCCTCTAATTTAAAATCGTCGCAAAGTTTATTTACTATACTTGCATACGTAATGTAGTCGTGTTCCCCTCTTCTAGTGACATTCATACATTTATATCTCCTGTGGAAAAGAGAAGTTTTTGTAGTAAACAGTTCTGTTAGTAAAGTAACTGCCTTCTGGAAGTCTAACTCACTGGTCTTTTTTGGAAGGATAAAATTCACGAACTTTGTATGCTCGACAGCTCCTAATTTTCTTAGCAAAAATCTAACTTTTTAAGAGTCTTTCCATGCACTGCAGTCCGATACAAAAATATCCTCATATCTTCTATAGAAGTGAGCAAAAGTGACATCGTCTTCTGGAGTATAATTGAAAATTTCGATAGTGCTCCACACAGGCGTCTGGGAGAATGCATTATGATTCTCGTTTGCTTTCGTTAACTGTGTTGCCTCCAGAAATGTTCTCTGTTCCTCCTCTGTTTTTATCAAGAGTTCTTCGAAGTGTTTCTGCTGTTGTAGCAGTTTTTCTTGGACTCTTTCTTCTCGTGTTGTCGCCAGCTGTTTTTGTTCAGCATGCATTTTTCTTTGGGCTTTTTGCTGTTCCAACGACTCTCTTTTAAATTTCTCCTAAATTTCAACTTGTTTTCTTTGAAGTTCCATTTGTTGTTCAACTTGCTGTCTTTGTCACGCAACATTTTGTTCCGTTTGGAATTTAAGTAATTGAAAAAGAGAATCTTTGAATTCAGTGTCCATCATTAACGAATTCAAGTTATGCACACACAATTTACACTTGTAAAAATAAATCGGTTTTCCTCACAACGTGCTTAATAAAATTAGTTTGCCTAACTAATACACAAAACAAGAAATATATTATTCCTTAATAAAAAAAAATTTGATCCCAATTTTTTTGTTTTAAAACAAAACTAAGAAATTTTTTTTTTATATATATATGTGTACGTAGTATTACAAAACCAAGTCCGTCGCTATAAGCCTAAAAAGACTAGTTTTATGTGAAATCTTTTTAACCCCTTTTCATTTTGCAAATATGCGACTTGCTTATTTAACAGTTCTTTGTTTAAAGCACAAATGACTAACGCGAATATATATTTTTTACTGTCCGTTATTTGCTCTCGACAATTCTGTGGTAGACCGTTTCAATAAATAGTCAATCCGGATTTTGCTCAAATATTAGATGTTATCCTAATAATAACGACTAACTTACACAATATCTGTAATAGTTGACGCGGATAACATTTATCTTAACGAGTCAGTGAAACTTGAAGAGAAAAAAATGAAGGTATCAGTGTATTCAATTATTTTAATAATTGAAAATGTCTTTCGCGTTTTCTAGTTTTCGATTGTTGTAGCAAGTTTTGAGTTTGTGTTTTTTTTTTCGCTTAACTACTCAGTAGTTAATTTGCTGTTAATCCTTGCGATTCCAAATATCTGACGAAGATGGGTTTTTTTTCCGTGAAGATCTTGCGAATCACTTTGGGTGATTTTTTTTTTTGCAGTGAAATCGTTTCGATTCCTCGTCGCCAATCTGTTGTGAAGTTGTCCCACAGTAAATAATAAATAAAAGAAGTCAAGTCGAGGGTTTGTTTAACAAGTGTATTAACAAAGTAAGAAACTGACTAGCTCTTGGCTAGACAGTTACAAGACTGTGGTTTGTCTTCCGTGTCTCTGGTGACTCGCACTATTTATAGTGACAACCGGTGTAGTTTCTCCTGTGTAAGAACGGCCGGTGTAACATATATTAATTATCACTCATTATTGGGGGCGTCATCGGTGAGTGAAGGACGAGTAATAAATGTATAGTTAGTGAATCCGGAAGTTTTCGTGAATGTGCATGACGAAAGAGCAACATTTTTTGATACATGTTGTCCTAATGTATTTGCCTCTCCAGACGAAGGCAAAGGTCGACACAAAGTCGGTGTTTAGTGTGGTGAAAGTCGCGCTCTTCAAAAAGAGGAAATAAGGTGTTGGACAAATAATCGAATTGCATCAGTCTCGAAGGATTTACTCTCATCTGACATATGGCATGTAATTTCAGAACTTATACTACACTATGCTTCTAGTCTATACATTTAAATTCATTTCAAATTCATCCCATAATAAGATGGATCGTAATGGTCCAATGCTAGGGAAGTTATGTTTATTCAGCTATTTGATCGACTGCACCTTTCGTAAAGTAATACAGGGCCAGTTGGGCATGATCAATAAGCAAGTAGTGCACGCTTATGTATATGCCATCTATACTGAGGTTGGTTCATGCCGTTTTCCAAGTGCATGAGTGCAGTGTTTACACAAGCTTACGCCGTTTTAATTTAATTCAATTCATCGATGTCATTTTCCCGTGCTGTTGACCACCGGCCAAATTATATACCTGTCCATGCATATTAGAGCATCCGATTATCATGTGATGTCAGCGTAACCGAGTCCCAGACACAAAAAATATGATCGGGTCAAAGTCTTTAAAGAAGACTTCATATATTCAATTCGACAGACATATATTTACCAAAATCCGACTTTTATCGTTACGGATGGCCGAAAGAATCTTTTATTTCCCAGAAAAAAACCGTTCTGAAATAGCAATACTGAACCAGCACTTACAGTAGCAATATATACGTAGAATATTAAATGTAGATTTCGATATGTGGCACCTGTACATTCGTTAGAGAAAATACAGAAATATGTGAGTGTTGAAAAGAAGTACATGAAGAATGACCAAAAAGAAAAACAGTGTGAAAAACGAAGAGTTATAGTATACATATATACCATTAAGAATATACATATATACTATACCGACTGCTGTTTTAGTTGCTTAATATTAGACTGGGGTAAGTTTTAGGAAGCTTGGAAAACGCATAGGATAGGTTTTGGTGCCTTTTATTAGTACACAGTTTGATGTTCATGAATAAAGCCAGTTCAATAAACTTCGATTTCTCAAATATTTCTTAAATAAAATATTCCAAATCGAACTCATAATTGTGAGTATTATTACAATAATTTCTAAGAAAATAAATACCAACTTCTACGTTAAGTTACTTGACAAATAGATTTAATCAGATGCAGGTTGTTGAATTTCAAAACATGTTCTTGCCAGCATCAATATTGACACTTTCAGGCGATAGAAACATGTGGGAGACTATGATAACAGAAACCATTATTTTTAATCAATATTGTATTGATTAAAAATAATAGTAATGTTTGTTACAAATTTTTTAATAGTAAACTAAATATGAAATGCCAATTATATAATTAAAGAGTATTACAAATATTTATGAAAAATACGTTTTAAATTTATATAATGATTTTGTTTTCTTGAAATACAAATCGTTAAAAAGGAATCAGTATTTGATATTATTGAGATTCCCATTCAATTAATGTACTTTAAGCAATTCTAAAAAATGAATACTCAATTTACACTCGCTTATATGAAATTTCTAAGCTTTCCAAATTCATTTTTTATGACTAACAGACAACGAATATCTATAGTCATATCATTGAATTTTAATTTTATTTCATAACTTTTTGAAGATAAATACATAATCGATTATTTATAATCTAAAACAGTTGATTTCTCATCATTATATATATATAATATACTTATATTTTCAAATAATATTAATATATTAAATTATAACTCGCTAATATTATACTTCTAAGTTTTCCAAATTTAATTTCATAACAAAAAGACAACTACTATTTTAGTCATATCAGTGTACTTACTTTGCTTTAATAACTTTTTGAAGATTAATACATAATCGATTATTTATAATCTAAATGAGTTTATTTCTCATGATTATTATTTTTAATATACTAATATTTCAAATAATTTAATATATTAAATTATAACTCGCTTATATTATACTTCTAAGTTTTCTAAATTTATTTTCATAACAAAAAAACAACTCATATTTTTAGTCATATAAGTGTACTTACTTTGCTTTAATGACTTTGCGAAGATAAATACATAATTGATTATTCATAATCTTAATAACAGATGGAGGTGCTTAGACAATTGTGTCAGGATGGGTCACCTTTGTTTACAAAATTGAGCTCTATTAGTAAGGTTTGAATGACACACATTTTCAGTTCAAATTGTCGACTACCCTTTTCTTCGAGAATTACAACCTACACGAGAAAGATTTAAATTTTCATTAAAAAAAGACTATTAACTTTTAAATAATTGAGATTGTAATAATAAATAAACTCATTCCAACCTGGAAACCATTTGTTTTATTTATTGTAAAAAAATATTTAAATATTCATAAAAAACTATTAACGTTAAAATAATTGAGATGTTATTATAAATAAACGTATTCCAAACTTAAAACGTTTGTTTTATTCATTCAAACATTATTTAGCTGGCAAATATGTTTAGTGTAAGAAGGAAAAGAAGGTAATGTTATTAAATAAACCGTGAAAATATCACGTGGTCACGCTAGTACTTTTACATTAATTTGCTTAATACTTACATTAAGTTAACCTTGTCAGTTTGTCTTCGACTGAACATTGTCTGATAAAGTTGTATTTATCAAATCTAGTCTTATAAAGAAGGCTTATTATTAGGAAGACATGTTATCACCTTGTTTCAACGTGAACGCAAGTAAACGTTTCAGAAACAATTTGCATTTCCTTACGAAAACCTTCGTTGTTCACATAGAAACATGATATATTTTCTAAATCTTTTACAGATGTTATTGCGAGTTTTATATGACTATTTATTTAAAGTTAGGTATGTATATATGTTTATCTATGTGCTTTTACGGGAGTCATTTTAAACTAATTAACCGATCATTATGAATTTTGGAACATAGCCGCTAGACATAAAGGGTATTAATGTGGGTTATAATTAATTAAGTGTCATGTAAAGCGAGTAAAAACGAAGAAAAGCTTTGTGAAAATTAAGAAAACTTTGAATGAAGTGAAATTTTAACAATATACATTAGACATCAATTAATAAATATTCCTCACAATTAAGGTATTTGAGGTATTTTAAAGGGTGTTATTAGCATAATATTCACCCAACCCTCAGTTTGAAAATTAAAATATTTCAGAGTTGCATTAAATTAGATCCAGAGCCATGAGACATAAAGGAAGCAAGATTCCCTGAATTTCAATTTGTTTTACATTAAGCCCCATTTTGAGTAGAGATTTTCTAAACTCGTGTAACATGTTAAATAAGTGGTATACAATGAAATGTTAATAATCGATCTCGTGTTTCAGCTTTAAATAACCGTAAACGAGTTGATCTGCCATAAAACATGAAAACCAAACTGAATCAAACTATTCCACATTCTTATTCTATCGAATAGCTTCTTTGTCCCATCGATACCGTGACGGCTTATGGAATCGGCTTTGCGAATTCAACTCCGATCTGATTGAATGTGATGAGTTACACTACTACTATTGAGACAATTATGAATCTGCAACTTGTATCAAGTTATCATATCCACTGAATTGTTTACAATATTGTTCATCGGCATTAAATAAATTTAAGATAGTTTATGTGCAATAAAACAGACAAACCGCCCGAAATGATTTGAATTAATTATACAATTAAGCAGAATATTGTTTTGGTATTAAAGGTGTCTTATTAATTTGCCTCATCACGAAGACGGAGTGAGACACAATGTCGGTTTTTAGTGTGAGAACAAATCAGCTTCCTAAAATGGGGCATTCTGGCTTGGGGCAAAAGTTCAAAGAATGCGTTAATCTAGATGGGTTTCTCGTTTACTGACTGAGTACAGAAAACATTAAGGGTACTATCAGAACAGACACTGCACTTTGCTCCGAGCCAAAATGTGTGCATTGGTCATGAAACAGACAAACCGAACAAACCGTTTCATTTGGTGTTCCATACCATTACTCTAGCGGATTTACCATTTCTGGAAGTGCTACTATAAATTATCTATTCATAAACTGTGATTCTTCACGATTGTATTGCTTTTTTAAAAGTTGTTAAAACTTGATTGTAATGTTAAGATAACTTTCATTATCATTAGTTTGAAGTTGAAAAAATGACATCTGGATTCAAGTCAATTTCTTATCTTATGGATCGCAGACTAACGGAACAGAAGAAAATGTGGAGTATGAATGCAAGCTTGGCTTCTAACAGTTTCCAGTGATTGTATTTTTGAAGAAAAAATATTATTTCAAAATTTTAAACTAAATTTTTCAATCAATGAACTGACAAATATATTACTATCTTTTTCGTAAATAGATTTTAACTGTTCACGCATCTAAACACATGGTGCTATGCAAACAGTAAGCGACTTGTGCTGATGCAAGTGTGTATCGGTACGTGCGAGTATAACAACTAAACGATTTTCAAATATCTGTCTTAATACGCAGGAATTCATTTGAATTAATGCATGATAATTTTAAGAAAAATGTCCTGCAAGTACATATAAATATTGGATTGATATGATGAGTTCATGAGAAGAAGTAGTAGCTTATACTGGGACCGCAGAACCAAGGTCTGAGCTTAGGGAAGTCGGTGGCAGATAGTGAAATGAATGTGGATTGTTGTGAGTGAAATAGGGGATGGGTGGAAGTGTTAGTGAATTTGTCTTAGAGTGCGAGAGAGGGGATGGTTGTTGTTGTGGTGAGGTGTAGCATGGATTTTTAGGGGCTAACTAAAAAAAGAGGGAAGAGGGAGGCTCTGTGTGTGTGCTGTGTAGGTAGTGTCATAGTTTTAGAAAAATATTTGAAGAAATGAAGATGATTTAAAAGTAGGTGGGGAGGGTGGGAAAGAGAGTAATATAAGTAGGCTATAGGGGGAAAGGAGAGATTGTGTTGTGGTTCGGTGTGTCATTTTTGGAGGGTAGTAGTATTGACCAGCTGGCTATGCCAGGAATGTGTCAATATGAGTAAGTTAGAAGGAAAGTGTTGAAATGAAATGAGGGGAAGGAACAGAGGGGAAGGAAAATGAGGGGAAGGAAAAAGAAAAAAAGAGAAGGCGAAAAGTGATATTAATTTTGGCGAGAACCAGGTGAAATGTAGTGTTGATGGTTTGAAATTAAATTGAGGGCAAAAGAGTTGTAAATATCTAAATATTTGTTAGAATGTCTACATTGTGTTCATTGGTGAGGCTGTTATTTTTGGTTAAGTTGTTTGGATTCATGGTGAATGAAAATGTATGTGTGGAGAGGTTTGTGGTCAGTGTGTATGCGGGGACTTGTATATAAGTACAATTGAGAGCGAAGAGAAAGAAAGGTTAGCTATGATCTAGGTAAAGTTTTAATTCGGTCAGGATAATGTTGCTTGGGAAGTGTGATGCATTGTAGAAGCCATTCCGTTGTCTGATTGTGTTGGAGGCTGTGATTAGTGCAGTTTCCAGTAGTCTTCGCCGAGCTTAGTTATGAATGTATTTGGTGATGTTGTCCTGTTATAAATTTGAAAGCATGAGCGTGCTTTAATACATGGGAGAAAAGTGTATTGAGAGAGTTATCATCCTGAGGAAGTCTTACAAATAAAGACGAAACGTTGATGAATACATAAAATACATATTTTGTTTTTTCCTTTTTCATTTCCCATGTATATATATATATATATATATATATATATATATATATATATATATATATATATATATATATATATATATATATATATATATATATATATATATATATATATATATATATATATATATACATTTCACAGTTGGATGTTACAGTACAATTTCATCCAAGTAAACACTCCTACAATTTAATATATATATATGATATTTATATATATATAATATATATATATATATATAATATATATATATATATATATATATATATATATATGTAATATATATAATATATATATATATACAGGGTGTTTCAAAAGTCTTGGGAACATAACGATTTTTAATAACTCAAAAACTATTAGGAGTTGAAAAATGAAATTGGTACCGTTGGAAAGGTTAAAGTTTCAAGTTTTGTGGGGAATCTTCAAAGTTGCTCAATATGAGCACAATTCGTCACACGGCAGACATCTAGTCGATAGTCCATTTCCTGCCAAACGCGTTCCAGCATCTTGACGTCAATGGTTCTTACAACTGCCGTTACTCGAGCCTTTAGTTCGTCAATATCTCTTGGAAGGGGCGGCACATAGACTTGTTGCTTGACAAAGCCCCAAAGGAAAAAGTCACACGGGGTAAGATCTGGAGACCTAGGAGGCCAGGGCATGAGAACGTCATCACCTCGCCCAGATCTCCCAATCCATCTACAAGGCAGCCTTGTGTTAAGAAACTGCCTTACTCTAAGACTCCAGTGTGGTGGTGCACCATCTTGTTGAAAAATGAAGTCATCAGATTCTGCTTGTTCCAACTGAGCCATTAACCAGTCTTCCAGCATGTTGAGATAGGATTCACCAGTGATAGTTGCCTCTTCAAAGAAAAACGGTCCATAGACACCTTTCTTGGAAATTGCACAAGACACGTTCACTTTTGGTGAATCTCGCTCGTGCTCAAGAAGTTCATGAGGATTCTCAGTACCCTATATGCGAGTGTTATGCTTGTTAACTTTGCCATTCAGATGGAAGGTCGCCTCATCGCTAAAAACAAGCCGGTCATCAAAGCCGTTATCTTCCAACTTCTCTTGCATTGCAATGCAAGAGTCACGGCGAAGTGGCTTATCAGTGTCCTTCAACTTTTGGACCAACTTGAGCTTGTAAGGTACCATTTGCAGTCGTTTCCTTAAGACACGCCAGACAGTTGCTGGAGCAAGCTGAAGTTCCCTGCTGGCTCTTCTCACTGATTTACGGGGGCTCCGCTGAAAGGCTGTCCGAACTTGCTCAACTGCATCTTCTGAAGTTGAGGGGCGACCTGTTCGCTTACTTGGGCACAAACAACCATCTTTCACAAATTTAGCATGGCATCTGACAATGGATTTCCTTTCAGGGGCTTCTTTTTTAAATTTCCTGCGAAATGCACGCTGAACACATGTCCACGATTCAGTCTTTGCAAATTGGAGGACGCAAAATGCCTTGTCTTGTTTAGAGAACGCCATTACTGCACCTGGAAAGATAACACGAAAATCATTAGTATGACCAAAAACTTAAGCAAGCTTTAAAATGGCACCAGTTTCATTTTTCTACCTGGAATAGTTCATGAGATATACGCATTTGTAATGTTCCCAAGACTTTTAAAACACCCTGTATAATATATATATATATATATATATATATATATATATATATATATATATATAATATATATAATATATATATATAATATATATATATATATATATATATATATATATATATATATATATATATATATATATATATATTGAGATGGTAGTTCGATCTGGCACTATGTAAAACAGAACACCACCAATCGGAATAGATTCTACGTTGAGAAAGTAGTGTACACGACTCCAACGTTTTCCTCTTCATTTCGTCAGGATGTTTTGCCAGCCATTCAACAGAATTCATGTGTCAGTGTGGAGCTGACTACGTTGGCAAAACATCCCAAATGTTAGAATTCAGAATATCCCAACACATACCACGTGATATCTGCTTACACAAGGTTTCGAGATCATCCGGGAACTTTCAGACACAGGAATCAACCATCAGTAATCGCCTGTTTAGTACCAATAGTTGGTCTGACAACTATTCCGATGTGTGGTTCTCTGTTTTACACAGTGCCAGGTCGAACTACCATCTCAATATTATTGAGGCGTTTGTTATAAACAATTCTCGACCTAGCCTGTGTAGACAAAATATTTTCAAGCATCAGTTGGAGATCTGTAATGATTCAAAACCACTATAACGTTGAGAGTTACTTGTTTTTTCTCTCTTAATCGTTTTCTGGCACTGAAACAATTTGTTACCATCATATCTCTTTCGATTATTTTAGTTGTTAATTTATCATTCTGACGTTTCCCCTTAGAGGGTCAGACGATAAGGTCTTAAAGAATATTTTAGCAATTCGCTTTTTTTTCCACCCGCCCGTTTCATTGATGAAAAAAATGTGTTCTCTGAAATGTATTCTACGATGTTGTTGTACGCGAAATTTACTTACATATATATATATATATATATATATATCACTATATTTCGTTTAAAAGGTTCACGTTCGTATCTTAAATAGCTAAGGCGTTTTCATTACGTGAAAGAAAGAGCAAACTATTATGAGAACAAAAGTATTTCTTTATTAGTTGTATTTATATAAACTGGGAATAAAATGAGTTTCACTTCCTTAGCAGACATCGCCACGTTAATGCTCCGTAAAGGATGATGTTAAATTCGCAGACTGGTGTAGGCCAGATTCTGAATCACACTATACTCGTTCTCTAACTCCTTATGTTATGCGTTTCTAACCACACCAACATTCGGAATGTTGACCCTTGATGTGTTACTACTTCTGAAATTAGATTTTCTCTAACTTCTTAGGTTATGCGTTTCTGTCTTACGTGTTTATGTTACACAATCATGGGATGAGTGGAGAAAGACAGTAGTTATTTTGGAGGTTTCCTTCCCATAGTCTTACAATTCGACCATTAGCAGGGGTGAGAGATGCATGCATAGCGTTTCCAAAGTTATTGATAGAAATTACTTCATAGTCATGTCACTTCATATATCTATAACATAAAACATCAATTTCCCGATAGCGGAACATATCCTATCCAAGACAGCAAGTCCTGCACACATAGAGTACTCAATATTCTTTCAAATAGAGCTCCATAACAAAAAATAAAATATTAAAACAGATTTCAACACTTAACAGCGACAAGCCGAATACATTTGAGAAAATTATTGATTCTGTACAGTTTGAACTCACATTCAAATGTATACAGATGTATCAGATAGGAATACATTTCTGACAATCAGATTGATCGTGAAACTGCACAAAACTGTTAGAAGATGGCTATTCACGCGTTGTGTTAATTGTCTTACGATATTTCTATTCTCTGCTTAACTTTAACTTTCATAATTTTTACCAATTGGGTATTTCTACCTGCAAATTATGTCAATTTTTTTCGGTTTTGAAGACCCATATAGATTACCATTCTATTCCGTTTTTTCACCCTGTTCAGTGGTGGATTAATTCATGTTTTTAAATTTTATTGTTCAATCTTGTTCAAATTTGTAAATCTAGGTGTTGCACATTTATTGTTTTAATTTCTCTCTCCGAGATCTGAGCTTAGCATAACATTAATATAGTATGGATAAATTTATTTCAACGACCAAAAGAAAACAAAAACTGCTTTTACTCGCCCATGACTAAAACAAATGGCATATTTTTAAGATAGAATACCGAATTGGTGAAAATTATAAAATTAACTTTCATCATTTTAACCAATTGGGTATTTCTACCTTTTGCAGGGAATAAAAATATCGTGAAACAACTAACATAAGGCGTGAACAGCTAGCATACGGGTGGCGGAGGGCAGACATAAACAGAGGCTGAAGAGAAGCCGATAAAGAAGAATTAATAGGTCCCCTTTGGTAGGATTTGAAACGGATGGTTCTCATGTTGTTCTGATCTTCTGAAATAAAATGATTATTATGTAACTATATATATATATATATATATATATACATATATATATATATATATATATATATATATATATATATATATATATATCTGCACACGTTCATGTGTTCACACGTGTTAGTTTGTGTGATAAGCATGCATGTGTGTGTGTGTGCGTTAATGTGTGTATGCACTTGATAATCCAGCCTTCAAATGAGAATATCCATAACGTGTGTGTTAAGCCACCTCTTGTCGCTTTTTTTTTTGCTTCATCGAAAATTCTGAATTTGATCTTTAGAGCGATGATATCCGCCATGCTGATAAGACACAGACAAAACCACGCGTTGTGGGTAAAGTGGCGGAATGAAAGGATAATGTGAGGGGTGAGATGGACGGTTTCGCTGATTTTCTCTTCAACTTTTTGTCTCTTGGGTCGATATTTTTAATGAACATTCGCACATGCTTTCGTAATTACATATTCTAAAAGCGCAAGACGGCGACCATCAAAAGTGTCACCTATAAATTCAGTTCGATGCAAATCATACCTAAATGGTTGGTCACCAATGCCATCAATCGATTGAACCGAGAAACTCTTGGTGTAGTACTCTGAATTTAAAGACTACTTTTAATGATCGCCATGTGCTGTTGCTGCTTACTATTATAATTTTTTCTCTTCTGCATAATATTATTAGTGATATTAGTATAAGTAGTATTAGAAATAGTAATAGTACGGTTATTATGAGTAGTAGTGGTACCCGTAGACCAATATTCAAGAAATGCCTATTTTTCGAACAAATCAATCAAGTGTCGATGAATAGGCAACATGTATTCATATTCAACCAATAAAATGTATATATATATATATATATATATATATATATATATATATATATATATATATATATATATATATATATATATATACTTGAGAAGGTGTGAACATGTGTGTTACTCATTGAGCTGGGTTTAAATTGTTTGACGCTTTAAAAACAACTAGTTTTCAAAGTCAGTAAAATATATAAATAAAAATACAAAATCCCAAATTAGTCGCTTTCTCCTCGCAATATCTCCTTTCTTTATCACCCCTTTATTTCTCTTATCTCTGGCCTTTTAAATGACAGGTTTAATCGTAATATTACTAGTATTGTAATGCTCTTTTCTTTACGATTTATTATTCAAACCTGTTTATTCTTTCCTTTCTTCATTACCTTCGACGTTCTGTAAACAAGATGAAAGTTATAGAGACCGTATAAAATAAGAGTTATGGGAGTTGTTAAACAAAATAAATTCAAGAATAAGATACACTGGAACTTAGTAGGATATAGGTCATTTAGTGAGTTAATTACAAATTAAAGCTAATTATTACGAGTAAAATCTGTTTTTATCAAACATCATTCAATCCTACAACTAATGGACCCTTCATCATGAGTTTGTGTAATCAAAACATATCGGAAACATTACTAAAACGTTGATCAAATCAGTGTTAATATAATGGATTATATATATATATATATATATATATATATATATATATATATATATATATATACATATATACATATATATATATATATATATATATATATATATATATATATATATATATATATATATATATATATATGTCTATAAAGATAAATGAAAGTAGAGGGATAAACATGTACGAATGACAAATCTATTTCAACTTCGAGTGTTCAATGCAAAGTGTACTCGGTCCAAACATGTTTATTATTACTATTTCCTTAAGGCAAGCCTTTTCAAAGATTAAAATATGATCATCAGATAAATTACATAGATCAAGAAGTTGGCAGTGGAACACCAACATTTTAAAAAATGTTAAGTAATGGAGAGTAAGCTTATTATTACGACTAAAATGTGTTTTTAATCAAACATCATACAATCCTAAAACTAATAGATCCTTTTTCATGTATTTGTGTAATCAAATATATCTGAAAAAATACTCAGAGTAACCAACATTAAATTCCCGACTACCTGCGTTTAATATACACAGTTCAATCTCAACTTCTGACAAACTACTCTCATTCTCGGTCCACGGAAGTATTTTAAAATGGCTCGAATTCTCAAAATTACTTCCAAAGAAGTGCGTTACGATTGAACTAAACATCTTTCTATTGGATTTACTTCATTCTTGAACATTCTCGTACATGTTTATCTCTCTTTCATTTACCTTTATAATTGCTCTACTTCCTATATTGACCTTAAACTATTTAACTATAGGCTCTATCTACTAATTGTATATTTTTACTTCCATATTTGATTATATATATATATATATATATATATATATATATATATATATATATATATATATATATATATATGTGTGTGTGTGTATATATATGTATATATAGGTAAAATGAAAAAGGAAAACCAAAAACTGGATGTTTTTTATGTGTACATCAACGTTTCGTCTTTATTTATAAGACTTCATCAGGATGATGATATAGGGAAAAGATATCATGCAAGTACAGATACATGTAGAGTAGACATGTTGGGAAGAAAAATAAAATAAAATGAAAAATAATGGCAGCGTCTTCTCATATGTATATATAGTATGTATATATATATATATATATATATAATGATTTCATGTATCTACATAAAATGTTATAGAGAGATATACTATTTTGTGTATCGATTTTATGTATTTACTTCAACAGTGCAAAATATGTGAGTATAGCTAGGTGGTAAGTTGTACACATACATTTCTGGCGTTTGATCCCGTAAAAAATCGTCAGGCTAACGAGTTCCTACGGTTATGAAACGCAGAATACTCTGTGTAGCTTAGTTTCTATAATACATTTTTCATAACTTACTTATATATATATATATATATATATATATATATATATATATATATATATATATATATATATATATATACAATATGAAACTACAAGTATACTTTTAGAGGATACAACATAGTGAAATCGTTTAAGCTCAATATACGAGATAGAGCGATTATAAAGATGAATGAAACAAGAGAGATAAAGATGTACGAATGGCAAATCTATTTAAACTTCGAATGTTCAATCCAAAGTGTACTCGGTCGCTTTGGCTAAAGGAAAGAAAAATAAACATGTGTTATCGAGTACACCTTGCATTGAACAATCGAAGTTGAAGTAGATTTATCATTCGTACATCTTTATCTCTCTTCTTTCATTTATATATATATATATATATATATATGTATATATATATATATATATATATATATATTTATATATGATGGTCTCACTCTGACTCGATCGGCCTTCCCCTAGGTCGTCTGACATGCGACGACGCATTTGGTTAATGCGTGTGTTACATGTGCCTCTAGGACCCTCTACAATCTTCACCATCCGCCCCAATATTTTTTGTACCTTTCCCACTTCCCACACGGTTTTGTTTCCATTGTGTTCCTGGAAGAACACCTTCTCTCCATCCTCGTAACTCTTCTTTGGTGCTGTAATGTTGGTCGGTGTCACCTGTTTTAATAAGGGTGGGTCGAATACCGACTTTATTTTTCTTCCAAACATTACTTCCGCCGGTGGTACCTTGGGTGGTGTGTTCTCGTTGGGTGTAATTCTATACACTTTAAGGAACTGCTGGAGTGCCTTTTCTCTCGGCGTGCCCGTCGATTTTTTCAACGCTCTCTTCAAGGTATCAACAAATGTTTCCGCCTGTCCGTTTGACCTGGATGGTAAGTGGGAGTGGTGATATGTTTAATTTGAAAGTCTTCACAAAATCCTTTGCACTCTCGTTAAGTAAATTGTGTACCGTTGTCCGATACAACAATGTCGACCACTCCGAATCGGGCAAAAATTTCACGCAACGCACATATCGTGACATCCGTTGTTGGGTTTTTACATCTAACAACTTCTTGCAATTTTGAGTAGCTGTCGACTATAATTAAATAGTAGAAGCCTTTCAATGGCCCCGCGAAATCTACGTGAATACGGGACCATGGTTGCTCTGCCTTTGGCCATGGGCAGTACTGAATAGGTGGTGCTTTTGCTGCCGACGCGCAGCCCGCACAGGCCTTCACCTTCGTCTCTATGTCCCTGTCCATGTTTTTCCAATACACATAAGATCTCATTAGGCCCTTCATACGTGTCGCTCCGGGATGCCCCTTATGCAAATCCTTCAAGGTTTTTTTTTAGCGTAGCTGGGATTACTACTCGCTCCCGGTATAATAATGTGTCGCAACAGACTGAAAAAGCTTCTGCCGTTTGCTCATCGTCTGTTTGTAATTTATTTTAAATTTTGATAATAAAATTATCTTCTCTTTCCTCTTTTTGTATATCGCTAAGTGTGACTGGCAGCTTATTTATTGTGTTACACAGCACTTTACTCTAGTCATATTCAGACCGAAGGGATGCTATAACTGTATCCTCGAGCGGTTCCGTTTATTTTGGGATTAGCCGCGATATACAATCTGCGGGTCCTAGTCTTTTTGACGGTAACAATTCCATCTCAAAGTCATAATTTAACAGAATTATACCCCATCTCTGTAGGCGGTTTGCTGTGTAGGTTTGCAAGCCTTTTTATGATCCAAAGATGGTTATAAGTGGCTTATGGTCTGTTTGTAGGATAAAATGACGGCCGTTTAGATACCTGTGAAATTTGGTCATTGCGAACACAATACCCAACGCTTCTTTTTCAATCTGCGAGTATATTTTCTCTGCAGGAAGTAAAGTTCTTGAAGCGTGCGCGATGGGTTTCATCGAGCCATCCGGCATTTTATGCAAAATGCACGCCCCAATGCCGTAGGAGTTGGCGTCACTTGCAACAATACTTTTTAGCTTTGGATTAAAATGAGTAAGAAATAATTTTGAAGTTAACTTCGTTTTTAGTTTGTCGAATGCAGATTGACAGTCGGTGGACCATTCCCATTTACTATCTTTCTTAAGTAACTCATTTAAGGAGGCTCGCCATTTGTGCATACTGGGAATGAATTTTTCGTAATAGTTTGCGAGACCCAGACAACTTTGTAGTTGGGTAACATTGTTCGGTTCGGGCATAATCTTGATGGCTATAGATCTTTCGGGACGTCTTCCATTATTATCAATGACATGTCCCAAGTATTTGATCTCTTCTAGAAAGAAGTCACACTTTGACTCCTTGAGTGTAAAACGAAAATTGCTTATCCTTTCGAATACTTTGTGTACGTGCTCACGGTGCTCCCCGACGTTCGTACTTTTTATTAAGATATCGTCAAGGTAGCCGATCGAAAAATCGATCCCGCTCAATACCGTGTCGATTATCTGCTGAAAAATCGACGGGGCCACTTTAATTCCAAAAGGGAGACGATTGAACTTTAGTAGTCCTCTGTGTGTCGAAATACAGAGAAGCTTAGATATATCTTCCTCTACGGGTATTTGCAGATAGGCTTAACTCAAGTCAATTTTTGAGAAGAGTTTTCCACCGTTTAATTTTGTGAAAACCGCTTCTGGTGTCGGAAGAGGATAGTGATAATTTTTTAGCGCATCGTTCAAACCGGTTGCGAAATCGGCACACACTCTTATCTCTCCAGATGTTTTCTTCACGTAGACGGTGGGGGCCGCCCATTCCAGTAGTCAACTGGTCTATTTCTACATTAAGCTTTTCAAGAGAGGCAAATGGTACACTTCGTTTTCTCTTAAAACGGGATTTTTATTTTCAATTAGTTCAAAAATCGCCTTCATTTTATTACAGCGTCCTAATTCATTAGAAAACCCCTTGGGGAATGACTCTTTCACATCCTTCTTCAAATGTTCCGCTTCAGCAGAAAAGTTCTCTATTCGTTAACAATAGGCGCTTATCGGCGAACCCCAGAGCTGGAAATGCTGAATCCAATCTGAACCGAACAAATTGCCTGTATCTTTCATTACGAACATGCGTAATTTTTATATCTTATTTTTTAGTGTCACTTTTGAAATGAATTCCCCTTCAAAGTTTATTTTCTCTCCGGTTACCGATCGAGCCACTTTATCTGTGCGTAGCATAGTCGGTCTGCCGATCTTTTTCCAGGTATTAATATTAATAATTGATAGGTCAGACCCTGAATCTAGCTGTAGTTTAACATCTTGATTGTTCATTTTTACCGTAACATACGTTCGTATGTTTAGGTTGCAACCATAAATTCTACTTGTTTTTATGTAACCTTTTTTCTAGTGTTACTTCTGCAATGTGAGGCTTTGTGTCCCATTTTATGGCATTTGTCACAATTTTTTCGTTTAAAAGGACACTTCTGGTACCAATGTAGGTCCCCGCAACCCCAACAAGGGTTGTTTGGCAATTTTTCATCCGACCTTTCAGGCAAATCCTTCCTGAATTTTTCCTTCGAAGAGTATGATTTTTTTGAAAAACGACGAACATTTTAATATTAGAAATTGCTGCTTCTTCTATTTCTTTAGCTTCCTTTTTCTCGGAAATAGGTCGTTTACAGCTTTCGGCCAGTTGTTGTAATGTTAAATTTGGCTCGGTTTCAAGTTTGCTTATTGCACGTCTTCTTAACTCTGCATCGTTTTGCGAGTTGAGCCCTTGAACAAATATTAATACTTTGAAATTGTCCGCTGTCAAGGATGATAACTTAAAGTCGTCACAATGTTTATTGACGATCGAAGCAAACGTTGGGTAATCCTGGCTTTCTTTTCGCGTTAGGTTCATACATTTCCACCTTTTGTGGAATAAACTTGTTCTGGAGCAATATAGTTCCATTAACATTTTAATGGTTGCATTGAAAGATAGTTCGCCCGTTTCTTCGGCAGAATATAAACGACAAATTGTGTATGCTCTGTCGTACCTAGTCTACGAAGAACAAAACGAACCATTTTCTTTTCTGACCATGTGCTACACTCAATGTCGATACCATCCTGATATCGACGGTACCATGATTCGAAGTTTAGGTCCTCTTCAGGCACATAGTAGAAGGTTTCTATAGCTGACCATATTGCATTTTGGTAATTCGTTGTATTGTTTGCGTCTATTGCTGTAATTGTAAATTTGTTATCCCAATCAATTGTTCGTCTAAAGATGTACTATCTTTTCGCTTTTGTGCTAAATTCTTTTCCTCAAAATACTTCAACAAACCCATTTGCTGAGACTGAAATTCCTTCTGTTGAGACTGAAATTCCTTTTGTAGCGCAAGATGTTTTTCATCGTTTGCCTTCTGTAGAGCAAGATGTTTTTTTATTGTGTGCCTTCTGTAGAGCAAGATGTTTTTTATCGTTTGCCTTCTGTTGTTCTGATAGAAATTTAATCCTCTCCAATATCGGTTTCGAGAAATCTTCCATGATTAAAGAAATACTTTCTTGAAAAACCATTAGTCACAAATAGTCCTTCACTATTTTTCCTTTCAAATGCTTACTGTTTAATAACAAACTCAACCCCTTCTCATCACTGCGTCATTCGGGTCTCGAATTCGACCGGCACTTGCTAATCTTTTTTAATTTTCTTTCAAAATTCTTAGAGAAAAACACATTTTATTAATCCATCTTATTCGGAAATTAATTTAACAAAGTATTTGTATTTTTGTTCGCAACTGGAACATATTTTTTTTCAATAAGTCCGTTTGCCTTTCAGTGTAGGCTGAAAATGCAAAATAGCAAGTAATGGCTATATAAAAAATGGACAAGTTATTCAAGAAATGTTTACTTGTCAGATTTGTTTCCGACTATACGATTTTACAGTGACAAGTCTGTTCGCAAAATACGTTTGACTATATCAGACAGGAAAAAAAGTTTTTGTAGTATGGAGTATTTTTTTTTTTTTTCAAATATTTCAGTTTTATAAGCACATAGTATTTCAATTTCATTTGTTGCACGAGGTAAACTCCTGTATTGAAATACGAAGAACACAAATAATACAAATCTGTCTTACTTTTTATTTCTAAGGTTGACCGTGTTATAGACACTGGTTTATCACTCACAGGTGGCAAGGTCCAAGGTGTTTTCAACGAAGTCCTTGACGAATCACTCGCCGTCAGTTGTTGTGGACCC
>OY744517.1:229266030-229326030 GCA_963556195.1 Sepiola atlantica
CGCAGAAGTAGAGACGATTGAGGTTCAATCACGGCTTAAGGCACTACCTGGTCTAGTCACACTGAAGATCTGTGATACAGCGAAACAGTGTTATGTGGAGTACTATATTAAGCTCCCTTTCTCGGGTGGAGCTTATTTGTAAGGATATCACATACTACCATCAGTTTGGGTAAAACTAATTCGAGATACCGGAACTTGACAATGTGTACATTGATATATATATATATATATATATATATATATATATATATATATATATATATATATATATATATATATATATATGATTATTTCATATGTGTGATTATTTTTATTTAAACAACATGAACAAAATATGCGAAACTGGCAAGTCGATGTTATGGATTAACAGCTGTTAGAAACTGAGATCTCATCAGGTAGAATAAAAATCCGATCTTTACCTCAGATCATATTTAGAAATAAGTAAATGGAAAAGAGAAGAAATAAAGAAAGTACATTTAAAATTTGGAAAGTCACCTGATCAGATTTGAATCCGCTGAATATCAAATATAATAAAAAATAAACTCGTTGAGGATATAGCAAAGAGAGAAGAAATGGGAGGGTGGGAGAAGAGAACAAACACAAAAAGAAAAAGAGGGTTATAAGAACTGGTGACGCATGTCTAGATACGTGTTAGTAGTTTGATCATCGTGTCAATATCATGTTGTGTGTGTCGATGGGGTGGGGGCACAATCTGCAATCTGGCTCAAATTTTCTGCTTTCCTTTTTCTCTTTTCTTCCTTCCTATATCATTTTTTACATATATGATCTGGTCAGCTGTTGAACGATAACATTGACATGCCAATGTTGAAGATTTTATACATGTCTATATAAATAAAAAAAAATTATATATATATTTAAAGGCTCTAATTGTATATTGATCACTTTTTATAAGCCCGCTTGAAATTTGTTGGATGTTTATCCTGTGGACGTTTACTTTACCAGAATTACTATATATATATATATATATATATATATATATATATATATATATATATATATATATATATATATATATATATATATATATATATGAGAAAGGAAAGATCAGAGTAATCCGACGTAATGGGAGCTATTTTTCTTCGCCACCACTGACTTCTCCTCCAGCGCGCACAGTAGGTACGGCTACTACTTTCCTTCATCTCTCCATAATGTCAACTCCAAATTTCGATGTACTTGCATGACATTTTACTTCAAATTATCATCCTGAAGATGAAACGTTGATGAATATATACAAAAATATCTCATGGTGTTTCCTTTTCATTTCACATATTCCTATATTCCCCTGCCATAGCAAAATGTATATGTTTCATTTTCCAATACTGACTACGGTTTGTCCCTATACCATTTATCTGCATATTCAAGGTGAAGTCATTTGCACAGTTCCCAGCCTATTACTTTTCCACCACAATTATTTACTTTTAAAAATTCCTTTTGAGCAAGCTTAATACATTCACATATGAGTTGGTTTGCCGTTTTCTAATTTTTGTACACAGAGTCTACACATAGTGTGTTCTGTTTTTAGTTGAGTCTTGTCTTCGGTTTTCTGCAATATGTTCTGATCGCGTTTTTCGGACGGCTGTCAGTTGGCATTTTATTTATCTATTCAAGTATCGTTTCCGTAATCATGCTCACGGTTTTTCCTGCCTTATTTATTTGCTTCGTCTTATAATTAGTTCTTTTAATTTTGCTTTTCTCATATTTGTATTCTCTCGCTGCTTTCTGTATTGTTCATCTTCGAAATGATTGTGGTAACCGTAATCCGCCTCTCTATACTGGGTGTATGTATTTTTCTAGTCCTTTAATAAAAGTGTCGATTAAATATTCCATAATTAACACTCATCTTTATCTTTCTTTATTTTTTTACACAGTGTTGACCAGTATCTCTTTTCGTCGTCATTTGTTTCTTGGTTATATAAACCACGTTCTTTTTCATCCCGTTTATGAATGGTCAACAATATATTTCTAGAAATTGTGACTAATAATTTATTCCACTTATTAAGTTTGTTTTATATCATTTAATTTTAATGGTCTTTCTTAGTCGTCTCAAGTATTCTCTTGTAATCATCTCTTTCCTGTTTGTGTACTTAATTTTTCGCCTTAAACATCTCGTTTGCTTAATTAATTTTCCTTGTTCATCTCAAGTAGTATGAATGGTTCTATTCTAATATTTTCTTGCGTAAATATTATTTGTTGTTTTTACTGATGATTTATGTCTTTATTTTAAGATAATCCATATGAATCAGGTGGCTTAATGTATTCTTTGTATCCGTATATTTGCATCCTAAGTAGATAATGTTTCCGTTGTATTAGCATTCATATTATTATTGCTGTGTTAGTGGATATTTCACGGAGCTAATAAATTCAAGTCTAGGTAATGTAAGTACAATTTATTTAGTAACCATGGCATACAATGAGGAAATATACATATATAATTGTATTTATATAAACATATACAAACTAATTTATATATGTATGTATGTATGTATGTATATATATATATATATATATATATATATATATATATATATATATATATATATGTATATATATATAAATATATGTATATAACATACTTTATATATATATAATATATATATATATATATATGCTTCAACAGTTTGACCTTTTAAATTACCCATCGATCACAGGTTAGATTATTAGAATCAGCAAATGTGAGTTGCAACCCCAGTTAAATATAAAAAAAAACCATAAATATATGAAGATTAATTCTATTTGCGCACTCTCTCCTTACACTTCTGCGTAGCCAGGAGAACTGAGCTCCCGTCCGGTGTTCTGTAGAGGTACCAGTGGTAGACACTATTACTAGTGACTAATTTAAAATGTTCCCCTTTTTCCAAGCTCGTCATACAAATCGACCAATCAGAGCCTTCTATAGTTCTCGGACAAATATTTCCACTCGCCGCTGGAAACGTTGAAAACACGTATGTTTTATTGCATTTTAAATATGTACGATTGCTTTTTTTACAAAAAACGGTTGCTATCTCTATTTTGAATCTATTATTGTTAAATTTCGAAAGTTTCCTTTCAATAATTATTCCTCTGATAGTTTCTCGACGATACGAATTCGGTAGCTTTTCCTTTCTTCTTAATTTCGTAAAATTCGTTCCATTATTTCGTTTATGTCTGCCTGTCTTTTATCTCAGACATATAGACGAGTTATCGGTGCATCGTTTGATTTTTTTTTAAATTTCACTACTTAAATCAACCTCAGTGTTTCCAATAAAGATATGTTTGCATTCCTTGAATATGACATTTTATATTTTATATACATACTTACGTATTTATATATATATATATATATATATATATATATATATATAGAGAGAGAGAGAGAGAGAGAGAGAGGGAGAGAGAGAGAGATAAAGAAAGAGAGCGCGAGAGAAAGAGAGAGCGCGAGAGAAAGGGAGAGAGATGGATGGATGGATGGATGGATGGATAGATATATATATATATATAGATAGATAGATAGATAGATAGATAGATAGATAGATAAAAAGAATAACTTCAATATGCAAATTTCTCTCATAAAATGGCAGTCTTTGAAAAGAAGAATATTTATTTGTTTTTTGTTCTTTTCATTTTTCTATTTCTTTCTTTTTTTATTTTGTTAATTTTTCTTTCGAATTTTTTTTATTTTTTTACTTTAAAAATCTAATTATTTTTATATCATGAATATCAAGATCGAAGAGGAAGCCTCTTATTGTAAAACCTTCTTACAATCGTTTTTATTACAATAATGTGTTAACATTTAGAAGAGAATATGAAAGATCGTATTTTGAAAGTCGGTTCAAAATTTCAGTCGAAGCTGCTTATTGTAGGCACGTTCAACAACTGGTGTTCAAACTTTCAAACGAATCCGCTTCCGACTATAATCGTGTGTTTGTTTCATTAATCGGTTGATACCATTAAGTAAAATTGAAAAGTGTGTATCTAAAAGTTTAGTTCAAAATTCAAAAGGAAGTCGCATTTAATAATTATTTTGAACAGTCGTTTTGATTCTAATAATCGGGTATAAACATTAAAAAAGACATTTTGAGCATTTAATGATCTAATTCTATTTACTTATCAAGAAAAGTTGCCTAATATAGAGCATAGTTTTTTATGTTATGAGCTAGAATTAATGGACCCGTAGAGCACATACATTCTGGTATAGATACCTATAACAATATATGTTTATATAAATTATTACATAAATAAATGAATGCATGTTTTAAAACATGACGCAAATAATGAAACTGTGACGTAACGCAAAAGCTATAATTGTTTTGTCACGGAAATATTTTGATGTCTATGAGAAAGTTAAAATAGGTCAGTTGCTTGAACCTCGGGTTTCTCAAGGTTTAGATTTCTATTTCCGGTTATGCACCACGCTTTATTTGTTGGGAATATATTATTTACTATTAATGCAATATTCTTCATTTCTAAAATCGTTAAGATATCTGCTATTTAAAATGAAACAAATTCCGCATTTATTTATTACGGTTGAAAACATTGTGACTGACAGACGGACAGACGGCCACAATCTCTATTTATATAAGTCTAGCGGGGATACCCAGCGTTGCCCTGGGCTCTATCATCCCTGCTCGCTCCATTTCACCACCCCCTCTCCCCTTTGCACCCTTCATCCTGTTGACTTGGGCGAAAGCTGTCTCTTCCCTGGTCGCTCGCCTTACCTTCGCATCTTCTCCCCATTACCTGGAGTAAAAGCTGTCTATTGCCGGGTCGACTCATCAACCTCGCCCCTCCTCTTATGTTACCTGGCTAAATACCTGACATATTTCTGTTAAAAGTAGCACCTCTGCCTTCGCCCTAACCCTCCCCTTAGCTGTATATGTAAGAAAATTATACGGGCAGTTTAATTCTAACGATCACCCTCCTTGTGTCTGTTTTTTTATCCGTAACCGTGATGCTACCAACGCAGAGGACAGCATATTTAGCGTTGTGTTTTTTAGGCAAACCGCACATGCGCACAAGCATTTTCAATAAGAGGACAGAACTGCCGCTGCCGCAAATAAGCGTTTTCTATAGGGGTGCTAAACTGCACGACCCCCTGAAAAGCGTTTTTCTATATGAAGAATTAACTGCAGAAGCCCCCAAAAGTATTTTATTCAGTTGGCTATACTGCACAAGCCCAGAAAAGCATTTTCCATTGGAGGTGGTAAACTGCACAAGCCCCTGAAAAGCGTTTTCCATTGTGAGGCTTAAGTTCACAAGGAACGACAAGCAGTTTCTATAAGAGCGATATACTTCACAAAACCCAACTACTTTTTACATAGGCGAGCAAAATCGCACAAACCCTCAATATGTTGTTCTTAAACGCACAAGCCATGAACATTATTTCCCATGAGCGCTCTTTACTGCACACGCGCTCAAAACGCATTTTCTATAAAGGCGCTATACTGCACAACCAGCTAAAAAGCATTTTACATAATTGGTTTAAAAATGATAGTAGAAAGAGTGGTCGTGGGAGGGACAGAAGAACTTAAGGAAGAAAGTGGAGTATTCAGAGAGAAAAGAAGAATGAAAGGAAGAAATGTTGGTAGTACGAGGGAAACAAAGAAGGAAGGGGGGTAGTGAGAGGGAATAAAGGGAGAAAGGCTGGCACTGAGAGGGAAAAGGGAAGAAAAGGTGGTGGTGGGAGGAAAATAAAAAAGTAAAGAAGAGTGATGGTGGGAGGGAAAGAAGAAAAAAAGAGAGAAGGGTAGGAGTGGGAGGGAAAGAAGAAGGTTGGTAGTGAGATGGAACGAATAAAAAATAGTGAATTTCGGAGGAAAAAAGGTAGGAAGAAAGAAAGGGAGAACAGATGGTACTGGGGGGAAGCAGAAACAGAAATGGTAGATGTCTGTAGGTAATAGTAATTACTATTTACTTCAACAACAATTATATATACTAGCAAATATATGCTTCATCCGGTCGCATATTTTTGCTAGGCTGCCACGTCAGAAATGAATGCTCACCCGTAAACCGATGGAGCCCCAGTCATATTTATTGGGTGATTAGACATTGATTTTCTTTGTTTTTGACCAATAATATTTTTAGTTGAAAATAAAGAAAAAAAGAAATTCTACCCTACCCCGATTTTTGTTTTACCATCCCCCATAAATAGAAATATTTTTAGTTTAAAAAGAAAGAAAAACTATTATTGAACCGCTCTCCTTAAGGTAGGGTGTTATTTGCCATGACAATCGGATGGTTGGAGAGGTTTCTTGTAGTTATTGAAGGAAAGGAGCTTCGTCTTTCGGCATTAAAAGTTACCAACCATTTATAGTATAATTGTTTAACGATAAGCCTTAAAAGTACCTGTAAAAATTACACTAAATTTAGCATGAATCATGATGGAGACAACGCGTCCCACATGGTGGAATTTGACATCATGCTTCTCTTGTTCATGCTAGGTTTAATGCTAAAACGAAATAAAAGTATAGGCATAAAAACTCTTTGTCAGAATTCCATAAGATTTGGCATGAAAACTTTTTTAATACCGAATTTGTCCTATGGGGAAAACTGATAGTACTATATTATGAATACTAATAAAAACTTTCAGTTTCCAAACGTGTCGGAAGAATAGCACATAATTTAGTAACGAAATATCGGAGTAGCAAGTATTTTTTTTTAACATAGTTCACCGCAACAAGGCAGGCCGCCACTGTAGACGTAAGGGGCTACTGAGAAGAAAGAAATGAGGAGAAGGTTAGAAGTGTCAACCTGAACTGGGATCTGCGCAGCGAGATGTCTGTTTACATCAATTTTAAATTTCTGCATGTCAGTTCTGACGGCGAAACAGGGGCAGGGAGGGAGTTCCCGAGACCAGTAGCACGAGGATAGAAGATATTTGAGTAGAAAGCTCTCCAGCATTTGAGGACCTTCACAGTGAATGGATGAAATTTAGTTGAGTGTCGAGTTCGTCTAGTGAATTTACGTCGAGGGGGCACTAGAGTAGCCAATTCATCAGCGCATGATCTATTGAAGTATTTGTAAAACAAGCACAAGGATGCTACATTGAGGCGATGGGACAGGAACTGCGACTCTTTTTTGGACTTTGTCAAGGAAGGAGAAACTAGTAGATGATGCACCAGCCCAGATGTGGCAACAATACTCCATGCATGGGCGGATGGTGGCTTTGTAGAGATACAGGATAATGTCAAGTGTCATGATTTGACTAGTACAGTAGAGGGAGCAAACCTTCTTTGCGGCAGCCTTGGCAATGTCTTCAATGTATTTGTTCCAATTCATGTTACTTGTGAAGGTTAGGCCGATGAGTTTGAATGATGTTATTTGCCATGCCAATCGGTGGTTGGAGAGGTTCCTTGTAGTTATTGAAGGAAGGAGCTTCGTCTTTGCGGCATTAAAAGTTACCAACCATTTATGACCCCAACTCACTATAGCTTGGAGGTCATTTTCTAAGGATTCAGCCATTGCCTCAGATATAATCCCGTCTGTTTTGCCAACATGGCGAGAGTGAAGCGTGGTGTCGTCAGCAAATACACCAATCTACGACTCTATGTCATCAGGGAGATCGTTTATATAGATCAGGAACAACAAAGGTCCAAGGGTAGATCCTTAAGGTACACCAGCATTCATGTCATGTTGCTTAGATGAACGGCCATCGAGAACAACCTGGATGTTTCTTTTGGTTAGGAAGGATCTAATTATATTAAGAAATTGACCAGTAATACCGTATGAGCGTATTTCAGGAGAAGCCCTTTATGCCATACCTTGTGAAAGGCATTGGATATATCAAGCGCTACTGCCCTAGCTTTACCTGCCTTGTCAAGTGTATTATACATGCTTTCTGAGATTACCGTTAGGATGTCCGCACTAGATCGTGCTTGTCTAAATCCGTACTGGCGGTCCTATAGAAGTTTAGCATTATCTAAGTGTTGTACTATCGCTAGATTGATTAAGGATTCGAACATTTCAGCAAATATCGGCAGTCGGCTGATTAGGCGATAGTTCTGAGGATCGGTGTGATTCCGAGAATTCTTATAGACTGGTACCACAGAGCCAATTTTCCAGCTATCGGGGAAGCAAGATTCAGCTAGGCATTTATTGTAGAGTTTGGAGAGAGCAGAGGCCAGTTCAGCAGAGCATTTCTTTATTACTATTAGAGGTATAAGATCAGGGCCACAAGCTTTGGAGGTGTCAAGGGTTTTTATGATGTCTCTGACCTTAGATGGGGTAATGACCAGGTTATCAAGTGTGTCTTCGGTCCGCAATAGGGAATTTGGGGAGGGGGTGGTTTTCTGAGTCCAAGGAAGAGTTATAATCGAAACGCTGGACAAGTAGTTAAGCCTTATCAGTGGCCGTGCACACGACATACTTGTAGATTGAGAGTGGGTAATTGACCATTATTCCTTACACTATTATAGATTTTCCAGAAATCACGAGTACCTAGTTTCTGTCACTGAATGCGTTTTTTTGTTAACTCATTATACCCTCTATTTACTTCGCCTATCACGGTCTTGCAATTATTCCTTGACTCTATAAACGTATGTCTATTAGTAGCTGACTCATCGCGGCCACATTTCCGGAATGCGTGTTGCCTCTAAACAATGGCAGCTGCACATTCCTAGGTGAACCATTGAGGAGAGTGGGGCTTGCTAAGAATTTTCGCATGGGGACATAGGATGCAATACCTGCTTTTACCCATTTAGTTAATTCATTTCCACACTGGTATGCAGGGAGTAAGAAGGTCACTGATGTAGTCTCTCATTGACTCAAAATTAACCTGCCATGTAGTATCTAGTTATTTTGAGCAATGGTTCATCAGCTTTTGGACGAGGGTCATATGTATCATTAGCACAATGTGGTTAGCATTCCCGAGTGGGCTATGAGCTTTCGTCACACATGCCTCCGGCATTAAGGTCAAGAAAAGGGCTAGAAGTGAACCTTGTTTGTCTACTCGATCGGGGATGCGGGTCGGAAAATCGACAGTCTGAGAGATATAGAGAGTGAGCTAAAGAGAAAGTATACGTAGAGATGCCGGCTGCGTCAGTAAGGTTAGAGAATCCCAACAAGTCAAACAATAATGTGAACTTACTACTTTTCAAGAAATGCCAGGGGTAGATTATTTTATATAAGAGTAATCAGCTTCCATAGACAATTATCTACGTGTCAGAGGATTGGAAATGTAATTGTTACAAAAAGTAGAAAAGGTAGGAGGTACGTATGAGCATGATATCATTCATCTCTCTCATTCTTTTCCTCTTTTCACTTTCTTCTCTACTGAGAGTAATTAATAACTGAGTAAGATTGTTGTCATTTGCCTTCCATATAAATAATATCAAACTGCCATCTCTTACTGTAACACCATTACAACATAGTATTATAATCGTTTAACGATAAGCCTTTAAACTACATGTAAAAATTACACTAAATTTAGCTTAAATCATGATAGAGACAACGCGTCCAACATTGTGGGATTTGACATCATGCTTCTCTTGGTTATGCTAGGTTTAATGCTACAACTAAATAAAATTATAGGTATGAAAACTCTTTGTCAGAATTCTACTAAATTTACTATGGAAATCGATTTAATTCTGAATGTATCCTATGGGTAAAATCATACTAAATATATTATTAATACTAATAAAAACTTTCAGTTTCAAAATGTGTCGGGAGAATGACGCATAATTTAGTAACGAAATATCGGAGCAGCAACTATGACATAAAATACACTATTTGCATACTAGTAATAGTACTACTACTAATAAGTTTTCCTTCTTAATACCTGCGGTGGCTCATAAATACCTGACTTGTACACTGTCGCAGAATTACCCCTCTCGGTGTTATAGCCCCGTAGACCTTGTAAGGTTATTCATCTAAGAGAAGAAAACATCTGATATAAAAACTTTGCTACTGACTACTTGCATCTTAGCAGCAAACTGTTTGGAGAGGGAGCTCTCTTTGGTCCTTGCAACAACCTTCCAAGAGCTCCACTCTCAAACAAAATATCCGGATTGCAAACCTAACATTACTTAAGGAATAGATTGGAATAGCCTATCACTCGTCCTTTTGACTTCTTTTGTCTATTATATGTGCATTATGGGGAGGCTTTTTGTCACTAAGCATCACATGACTAGTCTGGATCGCTATTCTCCCAGCAGGTTGAGGATATAGAGGATATGAGGATACAGATTAGCCAGCTTGTTTAGCGACAGTTTCCGACTAGTAGTGTAAGAGCCCTAAGACTTAGGTAGCGCTAAGCGCGGCTGTTCTATCAGAAGTTGTATAATATCGTGAGTAACTGGACGTACCATCTCGTTTATGGAAGGGGGCCCAACAGTTATCCCCGGTGGGCTTTCCCGAAGGCAGAATCTCCATGGATCAAGTTTCGACTAATGGTCTTCATGTGTGAGCTTATTGACAGAAACAAGCACCCACTTTTTCCTATATCTAAAACCAAAATGACAATACAAAAAAAAACAACAAACCTTAACTAGACATGCATAAAAAAGTATATTCGCCTCCGCCTTGAGGCTAGCATTCATTAATATACGGGAGCTTAGAAGCAACATCAATGACGTAGACACCTTTTTCTTTGTAAACTCCTCGAATATCCAAGTACTAAGTGAAACACACCTGCAATCCTCACATTATTTTGCCATCACTAAATACCTCCTACTTTACGGTTAAGACTCTGAAAGATATATGCACGAGATACCACTTATGTTCGAAACACCCTCCCTTTATATGAAGAACATAAGCTAGAATCAGATGATCGAGTGTACATGTGCTTTAGATTCACCTTACAGTACAGCGTTTGTTACTTACATTTCTAATCCCGTTTTCTTTTCGACCCACGACTGTACGCTGCTTAACTTTCCCGACACGCGTCTTAGATCGTGTAGACCACGAAATCGCACTTCTCGACTTGTTCCTGGGATCACTGCCTGAGACTTGTGCGACGAATGCCCATAGCTCGCTCGGAAACGCTGATAACCTTGCGGTAATGATTGATATCACTCTTAAATCCTGTCCCAAAGCTGATAGGTTGTTGCTCAAAACGACAAGCTACTAAAAGACAGTTTATTGGGAATCTATCAGAGATCACATCAGATAAGCTGCATGGAATGAAACCTTTTCTCACCTTTTTCATCAGTGCAAAAATAAGTTAACTGAATTGGTCAATGCAGCCATTGAAGCCGATATTATCATGCAAGAATTCTACAGTAAAGCCTACTCTGTTTAATAGTTCTCTTCGAACTGTGCAGCTACTATTGCTAAAGGCAGTAAGCACTGCGACAATTCAACTGCCATAAGTCAACTCCAAATAGACATAGACTTATAATGTAAGAAAATCATTGTGAGACTGTCATATATGAAGGAAATAGAAGGTATACAGAGGTAACTAGACCAGGCATTTATTTACAGATTTCTGGAAAACCTTCAACAGTGTGCTTAATTATGAGCAATCAACACTTCTCCGCTATACAACTAAAATGATGTCGTTTGCAGAACAACCGATAAGATTAACTACTTACCCAGTGTTTCGTCTTACACTTCACTTTGGACCCTGCATACCACTCCTTCTCAAATTTCTCATTGCGGACTGTGTTGTGTTCTGGTTATACGCTGAAAGCAAGAAGTGATACGAAGCAATGAGGAACAGAGGTCAAAGCAAGGACAACAATAACAACGTGTTACTTGTAGTTCGCCCGGTACAATCAAGAAAGTGATGGCGTGTCCGGCGTCGTTTATATATACAATCATAAAGAACAAGGGAGATAATTACAGATTACTATGTTATGGTGCAAGGGAGATAACTGTTGTTATTTCCTAATGTACGATTGGATATCACACCTCTCTCTTTCTCAATTAAATGTACGCGTGCTTACGTATGGTAAGGGGAGGGAGTACAGTCAAAGTATGTTTCACCGATTAAACAATTGTCTCAGTCAAGGAGGAATCGTTTTCTTTTCTGTCTTTTCTTTTTTTAAATACACAATTGCAAACTACTTACGTCGTCTGCAGGATGGGGGGAATCGTCTTTCGATTCTTCAGAATCAGAATCTGTTTCTTCTTCAGGGGAGCTGACGGAATTTTTAAGACAGAAATAGAGACTTTACTCACTCATCTAACTATCTGATATAGTCCTCAAGGCGTATCGGCGGGAGTCGTTTCCGTGTTGGATTACGTCTTACCACTGGTGGATTATGTTTTGGTGTTACTGTTATGGGCGGTAAATGCGTCTGGCCTTCGTGTCTGGAGTCTGAGTTTTCCTGTTGTGGATATGAGTATAATTCATCTTCAGAGTCTGATTCTATGTTTTCTCTGGGAAGATTATCTGGACTTATCCGCTTAAAGTGGGAGGAATTCCGGGTAACTTGGTAATCATCTCTTTGTGCTGTCACCATGCTATCCTTTATGCCGATAATCGTCAGTTGATTCGGGTCGAACGGTGGGGATAGCTTGTTGAGACGTTTCTGCTTGACAAGTACTTTGTCACCTAGGCAAAGAGGAGAGGCCTTTGTCTTTCTTTTTGTGTCGGCATAGATCTTCATTTTCCTCTTCCCTCGTGCATCATTCTCCGCTATGTGAGTGTGAATCGGCTTTGACATGGGTTCTTCCAGAACAGCAGGTATGCCGATTTTCATCTTCCTTCCAGTGGGGGCTTCGAATGGAGAAGTTTTGGTTGTACTGTGGGGGGTGGCCCTGTATTGCCTTAGAAAATGGACTAGTTGGGTTTTCCAGTTCAGACCCTCCACAGTGGAGGCGCGAACATACTTGTTTAGTGTTCTCATAAACCGTTCGACCTCTCCATTCGCCTCTGGCCACGCAGGGGTAACTCTTCTGTGGCGGAATCCTGCTTGAGTGGCAAAATCCTTGAATTCTTGCCCTTGGAAGGGGGGACCATTGTCAGTCTTGACAATATCGGGGTATCCTTGTCTGGCAAAGATTGCATCAAGGCGGGGAATGACCACTTTTGCTGATGTCGAGGGGAGTATCTCTACTTCTGGGAACCTACTGTAGTCGTCGATGACGACCAGTACATAGTCTCCAGAAGGGAAAGGACCTGCGAAGTCCAGGGAGATTTCAGTCCATGGGGCAGCAGGGAGTGGTGTGGTGCGTATGGGCTCACGGCGTGATGATGTTGAGTTGGTAGCTTGACAAGGGATGCAGTTGCGCACTGTCTCCTCCACCAGCTTGTCAACTCCATGGAACCAGACCTTTTCCCTCATTAGCTGCTTCGTCTTAACAACGCCCTGGTGTGTGTGGTGGGCTATGCCTACGGTTCTCTTCTGCAGGGTGGACGGGACCACCAGGCGGTGACCTCGAAGGATGAGACCATCATATGCAGATAGTTCATCTTTGACATGTGCGAGACAGGATAACTGCGGGTCGTTCCATTTTCCATCTGAAAGTGCAATCAACACTTTCTGTAGCAAGGGGTCTTTTCCCTGTGGCTAGCTTCATCTCTTCGAGGGTGATCGACTTAGGTATGGCATGGTGAGCCACGTATCTTATATACGCCTCAGCTGAATTGTCCCTCTCGGGTTTGTGGTGAGGATGTCGGCTGAGGTAGTCGGCGGGGTTCTGGTCATCTTTTCCCGGCAGGTATACCAAGCTATACTCATATTGCATGAGGCGTAGGCGCCATCGTTCGATTCTGGATGTAGCTGGTTTGAGACTTTTTACAATACCGAGAAGTGGTTTGTGGTCAGTGGTGATGGTGAACCTCGACCCATACAAATAAAGATGAAAATGCTCAGCAGCGTATACATCGGCTAGCATTTCTCTCTCCGTCTGCGAGTATCGCTGTTCCACATCTGTGAGAGCACGGCTGGCATAACACAAGACCTTCCCGTCTTGTGTAAGCATTGCCCCTAGTCCAACGGCGCTCGCGTCTACCAGGATGTTTGTCTCCTTGTTCTGATCGAAGTAGACCATAACTCCAGCTCCAGTCAGCGCCTTTTTTAATTTTATCACTGCCCTCTCTTCTGTCTCTGACCACCTCCATTCTCTGTCTTTTCTTGTGAGTGGTCGGAGTGGCTCGGTGACAGTGGCATAGTGCGGGATGAACCTGGCCACATATTGGACCATGCCCAGGAATAAGCGCACTTCTCCAACGTTGGTGGGCGATTTGCAGTTTGTAATTGCTGCAATTTTGTCTGGGTCTGGTGACACCCCTTTTTCGCTGAAGGTATGTCCAAAAAAAGTTATCTGTTTCACCGAGAAAAGGCACTTTTTCCTGTTTAGCCTGGCCCCGGAATTCTGTAGTCGTTCCAGCGTGGACCTCAAACTGGCATCATGTGAGGCTTGGTCACGTCCATAGACGATAATGTCGTCTGAGAGGTTTTTGACTCCTGGAATGCCCCTCAAAAGATCCGCAATGGCCTTTTGAAATATTTCAGAGGCTGCATTTACTCCGAACAACAGTCTCTTGTATCGGAATAGTCCAGCATGTGTGGTGAACGTGGTGATGTATCTGCTGGACTCCCCCAGCTCTAATTGGTGGTACGCGCTCGACATGTCCAGCTTGCTGAACACCTTTGAGTGGTTTAAATCTGCAAACAAGTCATTCACGGTCGGCATGGGATGTTTGACTCTTTGTATAGCTTCGTTTGCTTTTCGCATATCTATGCAGATTCGCACGCCACTCGTTTTTTTGGGGACTATCACCACGGGACTTACCCAGGGGGTAGGTCCAGTAACATCCTCAATCATATCCATCACCTTGAGGCGTTTTAATTCCGACTCGACGTCCTTCCTCACGTGAAAGGGTATTCTTCGTTGTCTCTGTGTCACCGGTGGGATCGAAGTATCGATGTGCAGCTTAACAGTGGGTTCAGAAATCTTTCCCATCTTTCCATCGAATAATGAGGGGAATTCATCTGGGATAGATGTTGCCACATTGAACGTAAAATTAAAGGATATCACATCCAGTGCCTCAGCAGAGTGGGCACCGAGTAGATTTTGTAAATCGTGCCCGAACAAGGGGTTTTCATTGTCGATGACGAACATTTTTGCTTTGCAGCGTTTTCCTTCAAATTCAATGGGGGTATTGATGAATCCACGGACTGGCATGGCTTTTCTGGACCGATATGCAAATATCTGTGTAGCAGTGTTGTGTATTTTCGGCCTGTACTGGAGACCGTCGTACGTACGTCCAGACATTATATTAACACTGGCACCGGTATCCAAAACGAAGGTCACTGGGGAGTCATTAACGAGGATGGTGGCTGTGGGTGCTTTTGTCGACGTGGGAGTTTTTATTGTGTAGACAGACTCATCACTCGACGTAGAAAGGGATTCAATATCATTTCGATATGAGTAAGAAATTTGTCTTACCGGTTTTGAATTACATACTTTTGCAAAGTGGTTCTTTTTCCGGCAATTTCGACATTCTTTACCCTTCGCTGGACACTTCACATGTGTTGCTGAGTATCCACAGTAGTGGCAGACACGTCTGGCGTCTTTGCCACGTGGCTGGGTCCTCGGAGTAAACTGGCGATTACTGCCTTGTGTGTGTCCGTAGTTGCGTTTTTCGTCGGTATTTTTTCTTTCTTTTTCTCTGCGTGTGTACTGCCTGCTGTCTCGTTTATTGTTATGTGACGACAGGGCATTAACCACCTCTTCGCGTTCAATGTCTGCGGCTCGTGTGCGAGCTAATTCAATTGCTCTGGCCTCGTCTAGCACTTGTTTGAGCGTGGAGTTGTCTCGAAGTGCCCTTCGTCTGACCTTAGAGGATGAACAGCCTTGGACGATCTGTGTGAGTATCTCCCGATCTGTATCCATGAAGTCCTAATGTCCTTAATCTCACATGAAATGAGTCTAGATTTTCGTCAGCATTTTGCGATGCGCGTCGAAATTTGAAGATCTCATAAGACATATTTCTTTGCGGTGTGAAATAGTCGGTCAGTGAGTTCTTTGCTACTTCGTATGTGATTGGTATTTTTGATCCATCCGATTCGATGGTTGCACCAACGCCTGTTTGAATATCCGTGAAATTGTGGAAAATATCAAAAACTTCGTCACCTGCAAGGTGCAGCAAACACGCTTTTTTTCTACGGTCTTCTTGAATGTCTAAAGCCACGAACACATTCTCAAGTTTCTCCAACCACTTTTGCCAACCATTTGCGTTAGTACTCGGAGTTTCGTGGACGCTAAAACTTGGAAAATTGGGTATTCCGTTGTAAGACATTTTTTTTTTTTTTTTTTTGGTAATTAAAAAAAAATTGGATTTTTTTTTTTTTGAATAAAACGTTAGCTCGTGTGTTCGATTACTGTGAGTTTTTTCGTTTGAATCCTCGTCGCCAGTGTTGTGTTCTGGTTATACGCTGAAAGCAAGAAGTGATACGAAGCAATGAGGAACAGAGGTCAAAGCAAGGACAACAACAACAACGTGTTACTTGTAGTTCGCCCGGTGCAATCAAGAGAGTGATGACGTGTCCGGCGTCGTTTATATATACAATCAGAAAGAACAAGGGGGATAATTACAGATTACTATGTTATGGTGCAAGGGAGATAACTGTTGTTATTTCCAAATGTACGATTGGATATTACAGACTGATGCCACAATTGATGAACGGACCATTACTGTACATCATGTCCGATACATCATAAAAACCTTGACACCTCCAAAGCATGTAGGCCTGATCTTCTACCTGTATTATTTATAAATACATGTTCTGCTGAACTGGCCTCTGTCTTTTCCAAACTCTACAACAATTACCTTGCCGAATCATCCTTCCCAGATTGCTAGATAATTACTCTGTTGTAACAGTCCTCAATAATTCTGGAGATAGAATTGACCCTCAGAAGTATCGCTCCATCAGTCTACTCCCCCTCTCTGAATGCTTAATCAATCTAGCGATAGTTCGCCACCTCGTTTGTTAAAAACTCATGTTTGACCATCAGTATGAATTTGATTTACGTAAACACGATCTACTACAGATATTTTAATGGTCATCTCTGAACGCATATATCATATACTGGACAAAGCAGGTTAAGCTAGGGCGGTAGCACTTGATATATCTAAAGCCTTTGACAATGTATGGCATAAAGGTCTTCGCATTAGAATTGTAACGGAGAGCAGTCGACTGACGTAAATGCATACACTTGTCGGCGCCGTTCAAAGAGGCAGCGTCTTGTATGCTGTGTGTGTGGGGGGGGGCGAACCCGAAAACGCTCGTGGAAGGAGAAAGGCGTCAGAAAGTCAAATAAGGTTTTTATTTGAAGATCTGGGCAGCGGTGTCGAGAGAGAGATGTATGCAAATTAACATTCATTTCGACTTGATCTTGGCGACACCTCTGTTTAACTGTTCCGATATATTCATTTATTTTATCTACACGCTATCTCGGCCTTAACATGACCGACAAGCAATTCGATATTCGTCTGATTCCAGAGTTTAGTGGAACTATTACTGACCTCTCGATAATGGAATAGATCGAACATGTTGAACTTCTTTCCGAATCATGTGAATTTCACGAAGTAGCGCGAGTTATTCCCTTGCGGTTAAGGGGGGGGGCACTCTTGCTGTGTATCGACAGCTAGGAAAGGAACAGAGGGCAAATGTAAATCAAGTCAATCAGACGCTGATAACTGCGTTTGCCACTGATTCATTTGTAGCGTATGAGGAATTCACGACGCGACAGCTTCTACCTGGAGAGACTGTAAATGTGTTTTTGGCTGAGCTTCGAAGTCTTGCCTTCCTTGTTGGGGAAACACTTCTAGAAAATTGATGATGTGCGCCTTTGTAGCAGGACTGCCGAACCACATAAGGCAACATCTCCGGGCGTCGTCGAGAATATATGACATAAGTCTAGAGCAGATGTTAACGACAGCACGGACTATCATGGCGACCGACAAGGAATTAGTTGTGGCAGTTATACAACCGGTTCAGTATAAAACTAATCATACATCACGAACTGTGCCGTCTAGTGATTGCATCATGTGCTATAAATGCTCTGGACCAAACAACTTCGCAAGAAACTGCCAGTATCAGTATGGTGAAGGGCATACTGGCCTGAAAAATAAATCACGAGGAAAGATACAATGTTACATATGCCAGAAGATATGTAGCGTTGCATCTAAGTGTCCGGTAAACGAAAAAGGAGGCGAGATATCAGTGCCGGTCTCTCCTCAGTCAATTTAAGAGAGGCGCTTTATACCGCTGAAGTATGAATCGATGGAAAGAAACGTAGAGCACTGGTGGACTCTGGATGCTCCGGGTATATAGTAACTGGCTATATATGTAGTCCTCGGAATTGTCGGAGATCTAACATTATGACCGCTGACGGTAAAACTATCAATAGTCATGGCGTTGGAACTATTTCATTGGCAATAACCGATCTCTAGGTTGTACACAGTCAACTGTTAGGTTTCGACATGTTACTTGGGATGGATGCTATCAAGATGCTGGATGTGGTCAGCATTGAGCAGTCTGGCGAAGCCATCTTTTACAAAACGGGTCTAAATGCTTGCGCTGCGATAACGATAGACGACCACGATATTAGCGCCGTGTTTGACGAACAGGCCAAAGTGTGGACGGTGTCGTGGAAGTGGTCAGGTGATCAACCACCTGGTAAACTCAACAACAGGGTGCCTGAATACTCAGTACCCGCTCAAATCCGCCAGTACTATAGACGTGAGCTTCAAACATGGCTGACCAATAGATAGCTACTTCTATATCCTGAAGACAAACTAGGACCCCCCCCCCAAAGGGCCTAATTCCGCTAATGGCAATCTTCCAGCAGAAAAAATCTAAGGTGCTCCCAGTTCTGGATTTTCGCGAACTGGAGGAGCACGTCGATGCCTACAAGGTACATGCAGACATACGTGCAAACAAGCTGTGAGAGTGGCGAACGAAAGGTTTTAATGTATCAGTGCTCAATCTGTCGAGGGCTTACCTACAGGTGAATGTGCATCAATCCCTGTTGCCATACCAGACTATCGTATTGGAGGGGAAGAGGCATCAGCCATTATGCGAGCCTTTGTAGACGCTGCATTGTCGATGGACGACGTTATTAAACGGGTAACATCAGTATATATCGATGATGTTTTGATAAATGAACATAGTGTCCGCAGCTAAAGTGAGGCAGAATCTGATCGACTTTGGATTGTTGGGTAAGGAACCTGAACGGCTGCAGGACGGTGCGCGAGTACTCGTCTTGAAAGTTTGGCAGGAATGAAATATGCTGAAATGGGAACGAGGTAACGAGAGTTCAATTATGCCACGCAGCATCACCAGACGTGTCTTGTTCTCTTTGTGTGGAAAACTACCCAGTAGGCAGATGGATCGGAGTGGCAGCCGCGTTTATTAAAAGGAGAGCCGTGGCAGTTACTGAGGGCTGGGACGATGAGGTATACGATATTTCGTTGACAACGATGATGACAGAAATTGTTGCGAGAGTGCACGAAGGAGACCCCGTACGAGGCAAGTGGTGTGTTGGCGGTCGTGAGGGCGATGTATGGGTTGATGCAAGCTCTTTGGCGATCGGAGTTTCGCTGGAGCAGGATGGAGCTGTGATAGAGGATGCAAGTTGGATACCCAACGCAAAAGATGGACAGCACATAAATTTGTCAGGACTTGATGCTGTACTAAAATGCATTAATATGGCGTTGATGTAGGAAGCATCCATATTGCATCTTTTTACTGACTCTGCCTGTGTACACAAATGGATAATGGATACTCTTACATGAAAGTCCAGATTGCATACTAAAGCAGCAAGCGAAATGCTGATAAGACGACGACTGGGTGCGCTCTTAAGCTCGATAGAAGAGTACAGGTTGTCAGTAGACATTATCTTAGTGAAATCAAAATATAACCGAGCGGATAATCTGACACGCGTAACGCAATGATGGTTTAACTTAATTAGAAAAGCAGCTGAACCCCAGCGCCACGTGTGAGCTATATCAACACCCAGTCAAGAATCTGACCAAATCAGGGCTATACATCGCAAAAGTGGTCACCCTGGCATAACAACGAGGTGATACTTTGTTAGCAGGGTCGACCCCACGATGTCTAATACATCCGTCAGGACAGTAGTGAGAGAGTGCAAAGAGTGTCCGTCGATCGATCCGCCGTCCGTGTGCTGGCCGAAAGGAAACTTGATTGTCAGTGATACTTGGTATCTAGTGGGGATAGATATAACGCATTATCAGGGAAAGCACTATATGTCGATCATTGACTGTGGGCCTACACGGTTTTCTATTTAGTGTTGTCTCAGACGGCAAGACGAAGCAAGCATAATGGACCAATTATAAAATCTATTTTGCGAGCGCGGGCAACCAACTGAGATACTCCTGAAAAATTACCTATCATTCTGCAGTAAGAGTTTTAGAGACTTTACAATGAGTGGGGAGTTCAACTGCGATTCAGCTGTGCACATAGACAATCAGATAATTGTATCACAGAGCGGTGCCATTGAAGTGTGAAGCGGATTGCCACAAGAAAACTGTGTTCAGTGATCGAGGCAGTTTATTGGTAAAATGCCACCACGAAGGACGATGTGTCACCCCTGACAGCTCCTGCTAACATGATCCATTGTTACCAAGTCAGCCTGAAGGGCATCGATGTGGTGTCCCCCGATTAGCCCGAACAGCAACACTTGTGTTACATGGTGTGAGATCGTGTTTGGACGAGAAGTCCGAATGGACAGTGTACACCCCCTTATGCAGTTGGACACTTTACAGGTGTGATTAATCCACAGCATGTCTTCATTGATGGGATGCCTCGGAACGTAAAGGGACCTACGACCCGTTATAGGCTCAACTACATCGGAAAGTGGAAGTGACAGTGATTCGTCCACTCAGAGTGCGCGAGTGATCACTATTAGCGGCGCAAACAGCCCCATGCTAAGCACAGATGTATCGGGTGATTCTACTGCAGACAAGAAGTCATCGGAGGAATAAGTTGTGGTCACATCACCGCAGAGAAGGCCAGACAGTCAATGCCTTGTACAAATGCATCGGATCCTCCCCCCTTCGGACGAGTTATCTGAGGAAGAAGTCGCAGCCGTTTTACCGTTGAGAAGAAGCAGACAAAAAAGACCTGCACCGGGTTGCCACATGTGTGATCATGAGATTAAGGAGGTGTAACGGAGAGCGGCCGACTGCCGTAAATAAAGACACTTGTCGGCGCCGTTCAAAGAGGGAGCGTCTGGTATGATGTCTGTGGGGGCGAACCCGAAAACGCTCGCTGACGACAAAAAAAAGAGGAATAGGAGGAGAAAGGCGTCAGAAAGTCAAATAAAGTGTTTATTTGAAGATCCGGGCAGCGGCGTCGAGGGAGAGATTTATGCAAATTAACATTCATTTGGAGCTGATCTTGGCAACACGTCTGTTTAACTGTTCCTATACTATTTCTTTATTTTATCTACAAGAATTAATACATATGGTATTACTGGACGAGTATTTAATATTATTAGATCTTTCCTATGGAAAATAAATGTCCAGGTGCTCCTCGATGGATGTTCATACAAACAATATGGCATGAAGGCAGTTGTACCCCATGGGTCGATCCTGGACATTTATTGTTCCTGCTTGTTATAAACGACCCCTCTGATAAGAATGTGGGTGAGATTAGTATATTTGCTGACGATACCACACTCTACTCTCGGTATGTGGGTAAAACGGACTCGCACATATCTGGGACAATGACTGAAAGTGGAACTTAGAAAGTGGTCCTGTGTCTGTAGTGGAATGGGGTTATAAATGGATGGGAACATTTAATGCTGCAAACACAAGGCTTATTTTGGTTCAATAACTACAAGAAACGTTTTAAACTACCGATTGCCATGGCAAATAATACACTACCTGAGGATTGAAGATATTGCCAAGGCTTCTGCAAAGGAAGTTGACTCCCTCTACTGAGCTTGTAACATCTGACATTATCCTATATTTCTACAAAACCACCATTAACCTATGCGTGGAGTATTGTTGTCACATCTTGGCTGATACACCATCAACCAGTTTCTCATTCTTACACAAGGTGAAAAAAAGCGTCGCTAATCTAAAAGATACACTACTATTCACCAAGCTCCAGCCGATGTCCAATCGCCGCAATGTTTTATCCTTATGCTTGTTTTACAAGTATTTCAATTGAATGTAATCCTATGAACTTCCTGCTCTGGTGCCCCCTCCTCGTAAATAACCTCTAGATAAACGCGAGAATTAGTCTAATCCTATCGGTGCATATCTCCAAAGTCTTTTACAAAGTCTTACATAAAGGTCTTCTCAGCAAAATAAACGACTACAGTATTACTGGACGATTATCTATTATATAAAGGGCAGTTGTCTGTATGTATGTCTGTCTCTGTATGTCTGCTTGTCTGTATGTCCAGCTACTCTTCGAAAACTACTCGGCAAACTGTCAATAAGTTGAATTCTTTACCTTAAAATTACCTTAAAATTACAACAACAAACATTTTGCTGAGGGTCAACGGGGCCAGTTTTCGGCTGCGGGTCTGTTTTTTCAAGCTTTTTCAATGTTATTTAGTAGTAATTTGGAAATCAGCCAATGTATTCGTGTAACCACTTGATAAAAAAGCTGACTCACTGACCATCCCCCATAATCCCTTGTCGGATATACCCGGTCTTGCTCGAAATTCTGTCCGGTTGTATCAGGTAATCCCATAACTTCTGTCCGGATGCATCAATAACATAATAGGAAACCTATGTTAAGAATGTGAAACAAGGGGTTCTCAATCACATCCGCACCTGGAAACCGGTAAGAGTTATTTCAGTAGTTCTCAGGAGGTCTCCTTGATTTTCAAAGTATTCGGCGAGAGAAAAGTGATCAATGTCCTAGATAGAGCTACTGTAGGGAATAGGTTTGGATAATATTTAACACCATCTGTGCTGAAAAGGAGGGGGAACATTTGAGGGGTTGGGCCAAACTTTTTAGTGGGTAGGGCCAATTTTTTATTTTTTTAAAACTTAAAATATTTCTCAGGGTTGGGGAGAGTAACAATAAAAATTCGGAGGATGGGGTTGGAGAGATGGGGGAAGGGGGTCGTTGAAAATGTTAGGTGTCGATCCATATTTTTAGGGATTCGGGCCCAATATTTTTTTGTTGTTAACTTAAATTATTTCTCAGGGTTGGGGAAGAGTAAAGAATAATTCGGAGGGTGGGGTTAGAGAGATGGGTAGAAGGGGTCGGGGAAAATTTTAGGGGTCGGGCGAACTTTTTAGGGGGTCGGCCCCAATTTTTTTTTTTTTAACTAAAAATATTTCTCATGGTTGGGGTAGGGTAAAAACATCGAAGGGTGGGTTGGAGAGATAGGGGAGGGTTTGGGGAAAATTTTAGGAGCCCTGACAATTTTTTTAGGGGGTCAGGATAAACTTTTTTTTTCTTTGAACTTAAAATGTTCTTCAGGGTTGGGGGAGTAAAAAAAAATTCGGAGGTGTAGGTTGGAGAGATTGGGTGAGGAGGGGACATTTTATGGGGAGGGCCAAACTTTTAGGGGGTCGGGCCAATTTTTTTTTTTTTTTAATTAAAATATTTCTCAGAGTAAGGGGAGTGTAAAATAACATTGGTGGGGGGTTGGAGAGATAGGGGGTCGGGGAAAATAGTAGGAGTCAGGCCAAACTTTTTAGGGGGTTGGGCTAAATTTTTTTTCTTTTTGTTTTAACTCAAAATATTTCTCAGAATTGGGAGAGAGTAAAAAGAAAAATTCAGAGGGTGCGGTTGGAGAGATTGGGGGGTCGGGGTAAATTTTCGGGATCGGGCCTAACTTTTTAGGGGGTCGGGCCAAATTTTTTTTTTCTTCTTTTTAACTTAAAATATTTTTCAGGGTTGGTGGAGAGTAAAAAACAAATTCGGAGGGTGGGGTTGGAGAGATGGGGGGAGGGCTCGGGGAAAATTTTAGGAGCTGTGCCAAATTTTTTAGGTGCCGTCAATTTTTTTTTTTTTTTAACTTAAAATATTTCTCAGGGTTGGAGGAGATTTAAAAAAAATCGGACAGGTTAGGGGTAAGGGAAAAGTTTAGGAGTCAGGCCAAACTTTTCAGGGGGTCGGGGCAATTTTTTTGTTTTAATTTAAAATATTCCTCAGGGTTGGGGAAGAGTAACATACAATTCAGAGGGTAAGGCTGGAGAGATTGGGGGGTCGGAGAACATTTTAGGGGTCGGGCCAAGCTTTTTAGGGGGTCGGGGAAACAGATTTTTTGTGGGTTTTTTTAACTTAAAATATTTCTCGGGATTGGAGAGGGTAAACAAAAATTGTGAGGGTGGGGCTGGAGAGATTAGGGGATTGGGGAAAATTGTAGGGGTCGGGCCAAACTTTTCATGAGGCGGGTCAAATTTTGATTTTTTGTTCTTTTTTAACTTAAAATATTTCTCCAGTTTGGGGGAGAGTCAAACAATATATATATATATATATATATATATATATATATATATATATATATATATATATATATATATATATATATATATATATATATATATTATTCACCACACCATCAAGGAGATGAAAGATTATATATAATATATAAAATATATATATATATAAATATTTATTTATTCTGGTACAGAAAAATTAGTACAACATTCGTACCGTCGGTTTCAAGCACGGAAGGTCTTACCCATCCGGCTCTCTTCAGCTTCTGTTGTCATCTGTTTTGGAAATGTGAGGTCACATGACACTCTTGTTGGGACGCGTTATTTGCTCAGTGTGTTGTGTGTGTTTGTTTAAATTTAAATTTAGTGTAATAAGACCGTTGAGATTTAAAACACGAGGGAATTCAAGATTAAAGGGAATAAAAAAGGGGGGTAAAAAATAAAAAAATATATATGAAAAAACATATATATATAAATAAATATAAAAAAACATATATATATAAAAAAACATTTCAATACTAAGCATAAAAGAATAAAAAAAGAGAAAGAGTATAAAAAGGCTTCTCTCCAGCCATAAACAGATGTCCTCTATGTGACGCTGAAAAATACCACATTTCAAAGGCCATCATCGATCCGAATACAGCCTGTTTAAATGTCCGCGATGAAATATTCAGGGGGGTGTCCACAAGAGACAAGCATTGCTTATAAACTGGTCTGACCGATTCACATAATGTCTAAACCCCCCCTCTACTAATATAAACACAATAAACACGAACAAATACCTCATCAACCTATATCCACTTAAACTTCAAGAGCAAAAACTCCGACCTTCACAAAAATACAAAAATATTTAATTTATTTATCAGTCACTAGATTACTCTACAAATCCATTTAAACAAACTATATCCACATAAATTCCAAGAGCAAAAACTTCGACTTTCACCAAAATACAAAAATGCAAAAATATTTAATTTATTTATCAGCCACTAGATTAATCTACAAACCCATTTTAACAAACTCAAATATTTCATATTTCCAACTAAGTTACCTCCCTTAGATCCGAATTTCTTCATTAAAATCACTCCAATCTGGGAAAAAGATTTTTACACACTAACGGTTTTTTAGAACGCATACCTTCAAAAATATAACGGCTAATGATACAAATTCATAATTTGGCTCACGGGAATTTCAGAGAAACCCTTTCTTTATTTTTGTTTTTAATCTTTAATTTTTAATTTTTAATTTTAATTTTTAATTTTATTTTTTATTATTATTATTATTTTTTAATCTTTAAATTTATTTTTAATTTATTTTTATTTTTATTTATTATATTTTTATTCTCTCTATTTATTCTTTCTTTCTCTCTCACTCTTTTTTATTCTCTACATTTTTATTCTCTATATTTTTTTATTATTTTTTAAAATCCCTTTTTTTAAATCCCTTTTTTTTAAATCCCTTTTTTTATTCTTTTTTATACCTTTTTATACTCTTTCTCTTTTTTTATTCTTTTATTCTTAGTATTGAAATGTTTTTTTATATATATATTTTTTTTATATTTATTTATATATATATGTTCTTTCATATATATTTTTTTATTTTTTACCCCCCTTTTTTATTCCCTTTAATCTTGAATTCTCTCGTGTTTTAAATCTCAACGGTCTTATTACACTAAATTCAAATTTAAACAAACACACACAACACACTGAGCAAATAACGCGTCCCAACAAGAGTGTCATGTGACCTCACATTTCCAAAACAGATGACAACAGAAGCTGAAGAGAGCCGGATGGGTAAGACCTTCCGTGCTTGAAACCGACGGTACGAATGTTGTACTAATTTTTCTGTACCAGAATAAATAAATATTATGCTCTTAATTTTTAACTTTAATTCTTAATTAATCGAGCACTCTGCTGGGATTTTTTCTACCATTCTACAAAGAAGTTATATATATAAATATATATATAAAAAAATATGTATATATATGTAAATATAAAAATATATGTTTAGTTCTTTGTACACAAGTTGCTGCTGGAGGTGTAAATAAATGGCCACTTTATTAAAAAAAATTTCCATGAAAATTGTTTCTAATTTTATTAACATTTGTCATAATTCTATTTCTACTAAAGCTGAACATCTTATTTTATTTTAAAACATAGATTTTTACAATTTGATTTGACGACATATTTCAAAAATGTTTAATTTAATTATTCTTAGTTTTATATCTACCTGACTTGAATTTTATATTTGCGAACAATTCACTAAATTAACATGTATAAAGTATTAGTATTTCTTTATGTTACATTTAACATATGTCACAATGATGCTTATTTAGATTCAAAAGTGCTAATTTTTATTTATTTCTTCATTTCAACGTTATATAAATGTTTACAGTATTGATGTGCACACTTTAAATCCATTTCTTTTTCCCTTTTGCTTGCCTTCTTTTTCTCTTTCGTTTCTATTCTTTTCTCTTTCGTTTCTATTTCATAATCCTCTCGTATTTTTTCTCCCGCTACATTTCTTTTTTTCTTTCATCCTTTCTTCATCATTTAGAACCACCTATTTTCATCCTAATTATTTTTACGTGCTTCAAATTCTGGCAAATCTTTCGGGCACAAATTCATTAATTTCCATTTCCCTTTTCTTCACTTCACTTCTTTCTCTCCGTTTCCCGTGAATAATCGATTCCATGAGATGTTTTCGTTTTAGTTCTTTTTCTTTTCTTCTCAACACTTATTTCTTCCTTCATGCTCTTCGTGTTTTTCTCCCATCATTTCTCGATCTAAAATGACGAAAAGATAGAGAAAAATATGTCTGCAACTGACGAAGCCACTTTAGTCCAAAGAAACGATTAGTTCCGATCGCTTCCATCTCATCTGAGACAATTCGGCAACATCCCCCACCCTGTAGATGACAAAAAGTTTTTTTTCAGTTGCTTGAAGCAAAACGGCCAAATCCTGAAGCGAAAAAGGCGGCGGACCTGCCGGGAAAAGCGATAATCAAAAATCTACTTTAGACTCGAGATTCAGACCCACTAGATTTCAAGACGAACTTTGCTGTCGGTCGACGCATCGGAAATATCAACACAAGACAGCATATGTAGTCGGTCATCGACATGCATTCTTGTTAACAGTATATAATTCCCCAAATGGTTTAGTGAAAAACGAAAACTCAGAACAGCGACTGCTGTGAAAAGCTCAATAGCAAATACTTATCTCTTATTCATCTAACTTATTCAGCTTAAACTTACACAAATTCTCCTTTCATGTTTGTCTATCAAATTTTAATATGTATACCAACTATCTATCAATCTATTAAATACGCTCTGAATTTATAACACTCACACCCACACCCACATACGGTTGAGTTCCAATCCCGGTTGGTAGGTACTAGCTGGTGTAGCCCCACTGAAGAGCTGCGATACTGCTAAAAAGTCTGTATGTGGGTGACTATATATATATATATATATATATATATATATATATATGTATATATATATATTACAGAAGATCAATATCGGTACCATCGGTATAACACAACAGGAAGGGAGACATACAGAGGCTTAAGATAGTCCGGCACAGGAGACACACAATAGGTCTCCTCTGTTTGGATTTGAAACGGGCGGTACCAATGTTGTTTTCATCTTCTGAATATATATATATATATATATATATATATATATATATGCATATATATGTATATTTTTATATATATATATGCATATATATGTACATATATATGTGTGTATATATATATACACACATATATATATATATATATATATATATGTATATATACATATATATAAATATATATGTGCGTGTGTATGTGTGCATAATATATATGTGTGTGTTGTTCAAACCTTCTGTAATACATATATAAATAAATATCACGCTCTTATTTTTTTCTAATAATCTACGGATTTCGAATGGACGTTTTTTTCTTACGTGCATTCAATATTTGTAATTCACACGAAGAATTCAAATATATCACCCATTCACTGAAAACAATGTATTACCCCAACTATTTCATATAAAACTCAAAGAAAATTGCCTTAAAAAATGTCAGAATATATTCGCAAATCAATTCCTTTCACAAGTTTGATCTCATGAAAAATAAACTCCCGTTTTGTCTTTTCTAGCTAATTTCTCCATTTCCCCGTTTTTCTGAACTTATTATTATAAATATTACGCCATCCACTCTCTCCTCAGCTCTTCTTCAAAATTCTCATGTAGAAAATGGCATTATTTGGCAATAAAGCACCGTTTCTACAGCATATTAAGTTCGGTTATGCTACGGAAATATCGATAAGTGGTGTGATTTCGCTTTATTTTAATTGGTATATCTACACGTTTATCTACTAATTTTATATATTAACTATGATATTTACTTAAAATGACATTCCATGTTATAAACTCCTCCATGCATACATATGCATACTACCACACACATATACACGCATATGATAAATTGTATATATATAAATATATATATATATATATATATATATATATATATATATATAAATATATATATATATATATGAATGAATGTATTGAATGTAAAATCATTTTTATATTCATTTATATATATATATATATATATGTGTATATATATATATATATATATATATATATATATATATATATATATATATATATATATATATATATATACATATGTTAATAGTTAAAAAGTTATATATGACCCTCTATTCTAAGAAAAGGAAAACTGCAAAATAACCCCTGTCTGTCTCTGCTTATCTTGGCATTGTTTCTAGTCGTCGTCGACTTCTCTTCAGCACGGACCTATGTAATGTTAGAGAGTACGAAACCCTTGCTTCCCTATGAAATCCCCGCACATGCACCATTGCAGTGAGCATCCATTACATATCGAGACTTAAATCAGGCTAATATAGATTACTATAATCATAAAAGAAGCGTGCTCAATATCCGTGACAAAGCATGATTAGATCTCAGACTATATGCAACTCATACATACAAAATTGTATCTCGTTTAAATTCAGTAAAGAAAATCGAATTTAAATTTATAAAGAATATACCAGTCTTGAACACATTTACACACCTTGGCGTTAATATACTTTTGAAGTGAAGTGTAGCGATTGTTATCCATGTGACTTTGTTTACCGTGTACGATTGGCGGGGGTGCCACTAGATTTCAACTAGAATCCCATATAGTTGTTATAATACATCTCGTTTATGTGGTACGTTAGAACACACATTATTAAGTCGATTGAATGGGTAAATAATTGGAAGATTATGGCTCCGTTGAATAAAAATTAGTTTAGATGCATCTACAAAACCACCATTCGCCTATGCATGGCGTATCGATACCACATCTGGGTTGGTGCACCAATAACTGCACTTTTATCTTGGACAGGGCGCAAAGAAAACATGTCTAACCTAATAGTTCCCGCACTGTCTTCCGAGCTCCAGCCCTATGTCGAATCGCCGCAGTGTTGATTAAAAGTACTTCAACAGAATGTGCTCCGATCAACTTGTTGTACTTCTACATTCCCAACGAAAATACCTCAACTCAACCGACCAGCAGCAGAGGTCGCTAAACGCTGACAAATCTGCGACACTAATAGCTTCTTTCCTTGGGCCCCTGGCCTTTGGAATTCACTTCCTGCTGACTGCTTCCGCGACATGCAGAAATGTCAATATAATATGAACAAACATATTGCTACTAAACTTTTAGCCCAGGCTGCCCCTATAAATCTGGTCCATATCACAGTAACCTCTTATACGTCAATAGCAATAAACTTGTTACGAGCGAATACAAGTAAAAACGTAAGGAAAACGCGCAGATTAAATAGACGCATCTCAAAATAGCCGTTCTCGTTAGTTTGAAAATGGTTCAATAATTGTTGTCCCAAATCGTCATTTATAATTTGTTTGAAAAATTCCATGAATTTAGTTTATCATAATTTAATGTGCTTAAATAGACTTAAAATACCTTTTTTTCTTTCAAATTATGTAGAACATGATGAGGCATTACTATTCAAGCAAATAAATGAATAAATAATGTATTCTTAATGTAAAATGTCGATTTCAGGATTTAAAAAAAATCATATTTAAAATATATTTTATACGAAACAATGGAGTATTATGGCAATGATTTCTGAAACAAAAAAGTTAAGTTTTCGAAAAAGTTGGTAAAATGTGATGAACGCCAAAGTTGAAATGAAAAGCTTACACACATTAATCACGTCTGGTCACTTTTGAAGAAAAGCTTACACACATTAATCACGTCTGGTCACTTTTGAAGAAAAGCTTACACACATTAATCACGTCTGGTCACTTTTGATGAAAAGCTTACACACATTAATTACGTCTGGTCACTTTTGAAGGCAAGCTTACACACATTAATCACGTCTGGTCACTTTTGAAGAAAAGCTTACACACATTAATCACGTCTGGTCACTTTTGAAGAAAAACAAATTAATTATCCCTGAAAAATGTTTGTGTTTTCGTCTGTTGCGTTTTTTTTTGCGATTTGTTTTTTTTTGTGTTGTTTTAATTGTTTATTTCTGTTATTTATATACTTTTGTGGTGGCCTCGTTGGTTGCAGACTTTCTGTTAAGAAACTATATTCTCTTTTATTACTGAGTTCTCGCAGAAAAATTATTTGTATTCGCCACCTATCTCTCTCTCTCTCTCTATCTATCTCTCTCTCTCTCTCTCTCTCTCTATATATATATATATATATGTATACATATATATATATAAATATGTATATATATATATATATATATATATATATATATATATATATATGTATACATATATATATATATATATATATATATATATATATATCTATATACTACTAAAACTCTATTGTCTTGTATGTTTGCAATCAGCTTTCAGCTTTCCGGTTTTCAACATCCGGTTGCGCATGCGTAAATAGCATCGTCTTAAATCTGTTATTCCGATTCCGTTAATCTCTTACGATTAACGAACGCATGCAATTTTTCATTCTGGAAATTTTTATATCGCTTTTAATATAAACAATTTCATTTAATTTCATCAAATAGTTTTTTTGTTTACTTGACGACTAAAAACATTCAACGGGAGCACTTCGTAAAGTCTGTCGCAGTTTCAAACCCTTTTAAAAAACAAAAACAAACAAACAAAACAACAACAATCTATATATTAATACGCTAAGGTGTACGTACGTGTGTCACGCTTCCGGCAAACGCTCTGCGCATGCGTGCCGCACCTAGATTATTAATAACATTTAATTAGCCTAATTTCTGCATCGTATTTTAATTATTTCCCTTTAGCGCAACGGTAAGCGACGTAGTATTTTTGTCTTTGGCCCGACTGGTTTATAGTTCGATCCCAACCAGCCGCTAATATTTTTTCTTCTACATTTCGAGCGGAAGGGGAAGAAATAATACATTTTTTTTAATCACCCGGTCAAAAAGTACTTTTTTGTGTTGCTTAAAACTTAAAACTATTTTTTGTTTTTTATTTTGACGTTTTTAGGGCATGTCTATTATTTTTTGTTGTTGTTGTTTTTGAACGGACGTTAAGCAATGTTTTTTTTTTCAATGATAGTTTGAACTAAGTATTTATTTTTTATTTGCACCACTTCTTAAAGTGTTAAAACATTTATTTATTATTTTTGGATGGTAAGGAACCAGTATTTATTTTTTAAATGTTTTGAACGGACAATAAGCAATGTTTGTTTTGTTTTTGTTTTTTTTCTCAGTGAAACACCGAGAGCGTGGTCGAAAGAAAGAGAGAGTGTGTGTTCGTAAGAGATGGAGGGGGGGGGGATAGAGAAAGAGTGAAAACGCAATAAAAACAAATAAATAAATCGCAAAAAGTCTCTTACTAACAAATAGAAGGTGATTTGTTACATTAGGACCCGCGCTAACTTTGACCCCGTCGTTAGGGTTAGGGTCAGTGAGGGGTTAGGGTTAGCTATAAAGTTCAGGGTCATTGGGGGTTAGGGTTAAAATTAGGGTCAGGGCCAAAGTTAGCCCAGGTCCCAATGTAACAAACTACCAAATAGAGATAGTAAAAAATAAGACAATGACAATGATATTGTATAGTTAACATCTGAGAAGTTAAGTTTCTTATTTTGTGTCACGATCTGACACTCTCATTTAATAAGATTTAGTATTTACTTTTGCCCCTGACAACGGGGGAGGGGAGTCGCGACCGATAGTGATTGCTGAAGAGACAGCTTTTACCCCGACAACCGAGTAATATAATAAATATATATACTTCCATCCCGTCACGCAAAATTTTGGTGAGTAAGATATGTGCATATTTCTAGCTACCGGATAATTTTATTAACAGTAAATTATACAAATTGATGTAGAAAACACTGTGGAATTCCTTTTTTTTTTTCAGTGAAACACAGAGAGCGCGTACGAAAGAAAGAGAAAGTTTGTGTTCGTAAGAGAGAGATAGAGGGAGAAGATAAAGAAAGAGAGAGAGAGAGAGAGAATAAACGTAATTGAAAAGTGAAAACGCAATAAAAACAAATAAATAAATCGCAAAAAGTAAAAAAAAAAATATTTAACAAAAACGAAAGTGAGGAAAGTCGTGATTCAAAGCAAAATAAAAAAGAAAATCTAATCGAAAAAAAAAGTAACAAGTATAATTTCGTTTACTATCGGAAGCCTACCAGTTTTTACGGTATATCAACCCTTTTTAGTAGAGTGTCCATCGTACACGCGTTATTGGAAGGCAAATTATTAATTTTTTCAAAATATTTCACTCTTATCCGGGGGGTGCTCATAATAAAACAAGCGTAACTTACTAACAAATAGATGGTGCTTCGTTAGATTGGGACCCGCGCTAACTTTGACCCCGTCGTTAGGGTTAGGGAGGGGGGTAGGGTTACCTATAAAGTTCAGGGTCATTGGGGGTTAGGGTTAAAGTTAGGGTCAGGGTCAAAGTTAGCCCGGGTCCCCATGTAACAAAGTACCAAATAGAGACGTAAAAATAAGACAAGGGCAATGATATTGTATGGTTAACATCTGAGAAATTAATTTTTTTTATTTCAAATATTTATTTAGTTATATTGTCAAGTTCGTCAAACAAAAATGGCGTTCGCTTATTTTAGGTGAGGTGGTCGCTAATTTCAGACTTTATAAAAGGCTAAATTGCCCGATTACAGTAGAGGATCTCTTTACATTATCAACTAACCCAAGATGTAGGGGAGGGCGCCACTCTTTTCCCAGGACTGCTTCATTGTCCTTGATCCTGACCTTATAATACTGAGAGTTTTAGCAATGTTTGTTTTAGTCTTTTAATATAAACAATTTCATTTAATTTCATCAAATAGTTTTTTTGTTTTCTTCACGGCTAAAAACATTCAACGGGAAGACTTCGTAAAGTCTGTCGCAGTTTCAAAAAACACCTCCCTTTCAAAAAACAAAAACAAACAAACAAAAAAACAACACTCATTATTAATATCAGCCATACGAGCGGTCGGTGAACGAAACCACCTCCCACTTTCCCTCTCATAGATTTCACCACTCCTACTCCGTCTGTTTTCGTTACGTACGCGAGAAAGCCTGCTGTCTCTCGGTGGCCACAGCTGTACCCCCTATCTTTCTCAAATCGCCCTAACCAACCACTTATAATTCAGTAACTGTAATTTAAAAAAAACAAACAATTATAATAAACAGAACGACTCATAGAAATCTATATTCTTTTTTCATTTTAATATACTTTCATAGAAATGCTTCTGTTATGTAAAAAAAAACTATTTTCTTTATGCCACAAGTGTCACGCTCATACATGAATTCCATAGCTAATATAACAAACTGACCCAACGGGTCACGGGTGGTCTAGTATATATATAAATATGTATATATATATATATATTAATATATATACAGGGTGTTTCAAAAGTCTTGGGAACATAACGATTTTTAATAACTCAAAAACTATTAGGAGTTGAAAAATGAAATTGGTACCGTTGGAAAGGTTAAAGTTTCAAGTTTTGTGGAGAATCTTCAAAGTTGCTCAATATAAGCACCATTCGTTACACGGCAGACATCTAGTCGATAGTCCATTTCCTGCCAAACGCGTTCCAGCATCTTGACGTCAATGGTTCCCACAACTGCCGTTACTCGAGCCTTTAGTTCGTCAATATATCTTGGAAGGGGCGGCACATAGACTTGTTGCTTGACAAAGCCCCAAAGGAAAAAGTCACACGGGGTAAGATCTGGAGACCTAGGAGGCCAGCGCATGAGAACGTCATCACCTCGCCCAGATCTCCCAATCCATCTACCAGGCAGCCTTGTGTTAAGAAACTGCCTTACTCTAAGACTCCAGTGTGGTGGTGCACCGTCTTGTTGAAAAATGAAGTCATCAGATTCTGCTTGTTCCAACTGAGCAATTAACCAGTCTTCCAGCATGTTGAGATAGGATTCACCAGTGATAGTTGCCTCTTCAAAGAAGAACGGTCCATAGACACCTTTCTTGGAAATTGCACAAAACACGTTCACTTTTGGTGAATCTCGCTCGTGCTCAAGAAGTTCATGAGGATTCTCAGTACCCCATATGCGAGTGTTATGCTTGTTAACTTTGCCATTCAGATGGAAGGTCGCCTCATCGCTAAAAACAAGCCGGCCATCAAAGCCGTTATATTCCAACTTCTCTTGCATTGCAATGCAAAAGTCACGGCGAAGTGGCTTATCAGTGTCCTTCAACTTTTGGACCAACTTGAGCTTGTAAGGTACCATTTGCAATCGTTTCCTTAAGACACGCCAGACAGTTGCTGGAGCAAGCTGAAGTTCCCTGCTGGCTCTTCTCACTGATTTACGGAGGCTCCGCTGAAAGGCTGTCCGAACTTGCTCAACTGCATCTTCTGAAGTTGAAGGGCGACCTGTTCGCTTACTTGGGCACAAACACCCATCTTTCACAAATTTAGCATGCCATCTGACAATGGATTTCCTTTCAGGGGCTTCTTTTTTAAATTTCCTGCGAAATGCACGCTGAACACATGTCCACGATTCAGTCTTTGCAAATTGGAGGACGCAAAATGCCTTGTCTTGTTTAGAGAACGCCATTACTGCACCTGGAAAGATAACACGAAAATCATTAGTATGACCAAAAACTTGATTAAGCAAGCTTTAAAATGGCACCAGTTTCATTTTTCTACCTGGAATAGTTCATGAGATATACGCATTTGTAATGTTCCCAAGACTTTTGAAACACCCTGTATATATATATATATATATATATATATATATATATATATATATATATATATATATATATATATATATATTATTTAATAATAAACATATCCGTTTGGGACAATCCAAGTTTCATATATCTTTTCATTAACGGTTTAGGAGAAACTCTGGCTTATATTACAGAAGGAGTAATATTATATAGATACAACATAATAATTAATATTAGCTCTCGTAAAACCTACGATCGATCACTTTGATGTTCTTTCATGCTTTCTCTCTTTATTATCTCTTTCTCTCTTTCTCTCTCTCTCTCTCTCTCTCTATATATATATATATATATACAGAGAGATAGATAGATAGATAGATAGATACAGAGAGAGACATACACACATATACATATATATATATATATATATATATATGTATACATATATATATATATATATATATATATATATATATATATATATATGTATATATATATATATATATATGTGAGGCTGTGTGTGTGTGTAAAAGAGTAAGATTACCAATATTTGTAAAATGTTTTTTTTTACCATTTATTTATTATTTTGTTATTTTATCATTTTATAATTTTATATAACGCGTTTTAAGCAGTGGTCCGATCTCATCAGCTATGTAAATCCATTTCAAGAAATGTCTATATATTTTGTGTGTTTTAGAGGATTCTGTGTGTTTTGGGGAAAATTGTTGTTGTGCGTGTTGTTATAAGAGTGTATTTTGGTATAATTAAATGTGTTGTTATTGTGAGTTAGTTGTTTCGGGTTTGGGTATTTTAATATAGGTTCTTGATGGTAAACGTGGCTGTGGGGTCTGTATTGTTGTGTAAGGTTATGTCGGTACTTCTATATATCCGCCTGTCTTTCTATCAACCTTTGTCTTTATCTTTCTCTATCCATCTATCTAACCATGCGCCTGTGTGTGTGCACGCACGCGCGTGTGTGGGGTGTGTGTGGATGTGTATGTGTGTGGGTGCGTATGCCCCCAACCTATGTTTATAATTTAGAAATAACCGCCCCCCCACACACGCGCACCCGCGAGCACAACATCCAATTCGGTGTAAATTCAATAAAAAAAAATGATAAATTTTAAAAGAAAATCCAAAACACTTCATTCAGGAGATGACCGATAAAATAATTGTCAAAATCACACGTACTTAATAAACGCACACGACTTGGACCAAGGGAAGCAAAAAATAATGAAAAATATATATATATATAGAGAGAGAGAGAAATATCAAAACACATACACACACACCCGTAAACCCACACATGCGCAGAAACGGCAAACAATAACACATTTCTTCAAAAGAAACAGCACCCTTTTAAATATAAACACTTTTATTCAAATGGATTTACATATCTGATGAGAGCGAACCACCGCACTAATACTGCACAACCCCTTTTCTTATATATATATATATATATATATATATATATATATATTTGTGTTATAGTGGAATAATTCCAGGAGGAAATCCGGGTATGAGAGCTCAATGTAGTAAACAGAGCAATAATAAAATATAATAACACGAAATCACATAATTGTCGATGCAATAATTTATTTCAACCGTTCGGTTTTTTCAAGCATCATAGTTAAATATAAGTTTTAAATTTTCCCCCTCTCTATAAAAGATGTATCAAATTGGTTGCTACTACTACCATCTATGATTGTATTGGAACTGTGGTAGGGAAATTCAATTTTCTATCAGTCTCAAAAATGTAATTGTCTGAGTGATGCTTGAAAAAACCGAACGGTTGAAATAAATTATTGCATCGACAATTATGTGATTTCGTGTTATTATATTTTATATATATATATATATATATATATATATACCAATTTTATAAGAAATATTTAAATGCACTAAAATTTTAACTTTAATATTAACGATGATTTTTATATCTGATATAGAACTGATTCTGGAGCACATATTTCTGATCGTAATGATTTGGGAGGAGATGCACGTCTAGAATGAAATACAGTTCGGATTTTTGAGCTCTTAATGCAAGTCAGCGTGATTTGCCTAATGGATATCGTTACAGACCATGAAATAGGCTAGCAGAATTCCGTCTTTGCTCTCTTGAGAGTTGGAGGCCGAGATTTATAGCTTTGTAGGCTTTCATGAATAAATGAAAAGTTTTATTTGTGAATGTATACATCGAGTTTTCTTTTCCCTCGAATTCTTGCCTCCTCGCTAGTCTGTAGCTCTCGAGGAGTCATTGTTGACAGTTAGCTTATCTTTCTCCGCAAACGACTTTTGGCAAGAGATTAGCAAGTAGAAATTATTCATCCGATTTAATTTGTTATGCAGAAATAGGCCAATTTAAGGGAAGCGTAAGATTGAAAAAGTAAAAAAGAATGACTCGCAATTCGTTTTGATTTTTGAATAATACGACAACTGAGAGAATGTCGGCGTTCGAAAGACAGCAGCAAATAGACATACGTGGATCGATGAGGTTTTTCTTAAAAGGACGTATCTATACACTCAGAAACGCACACACACGCATCATCATGAATAGAACTTAAATTACCTTCTTTAATGTAGTAACGTATCGTGGCCTAATCCTTTTCATTATTATTATTATTATTATCATTATTATTATTATTGTTGTTGTTGTAACTACTACTACGACTACTACTACTACTATTATTCTTATTATTCTTATTATTATTCTTATTATTGTTATTATTATTGTTATTATTATTGTTATTACCATTATTATTATTATCATTATTATTAATATCATTATTATTATCATTATTATTATTATTATTATTATCATTATCATTATTATTATTATTATTATTATTGTTATTATTATTATTTTTATCATTATTATTATTATTATTATTATTATAGTCATTATTATTATCACTATTATTATTATCATTATTATTATTATTATTATTATTATCATTATTATTATTATGATCATTATTATTATTATTATTATTATTATTGTTATTATTATCATTATTATTTTTATTATTATTATTATTAGTATTATTATTATTATATAGGCAGGCCGTAGATCGACTGTGGAACTACACGGAGAGCCTGAACATCTTGAACAAAGACCACTGGAAGCAGAGCGTAAATGACAAATTAAAGGACTTCCAATTGAAGGTGTTCCGAGCGGTCAAGGAAGGGGGTTGGGACGGCAGTGACGAGAAGACAACAGTTGAACTGCAGTGGTCTTTTACGGGAACCCTGCTCTACTCTGTCACCGTTATAACCACCATCGGTTAGTAATGGTTTTATTAGTTTTTAAAAGACTATTTAGTATCTCACACACTCACACAAACGCCTATACACACGTACACATCATATCAATACATTAATTGGTATGGGCGTAACATAATTTCGCAAGGCAATCCATTAAATTAAATGTACAGTTTTGGGGAATGTTGCTTCGTAACAAGATTGTAATCATATAACATTTGTACATAATTCATAATTACATTTGCTATGCAAGTATTCCCATATAATTTTGCATCCGATCTAATATATACAGTTATCTTATCAGATGTTCTATGTTAGAATTAAATTATATATCTATACGTAATCATAAATATTTGTTTTTATCTACATACATATACGTTTCATTCTAACGAGAATCGTAAATATAGAGAAGAATTATTCGTACTGGTCGCCGGACTCGAACCGAAGAACATCAGTTTTATGTCAAACTCAAATTCTAATGCCTTGCCCTACAACTCGGTAAATCTGCGAGTAATTACTACTAGTAGGCAGCTGTCGTATAGATTTCGAAATGAAAAATTGCATATATATATATATGTATATATATATATATAATTATTTAGTTAACATTTACAATACCGCTCTACATTTGTGGGTATAATAATATAGCAATTAAATATAAGCATGAAGATACACAACTATAAACATAAATAACAATAAAAGAAAGAGAAACATCCTCTGGTGCACCTATAACTGTGCAATCAATTTCTAAATTTGAGTAGGAAAAAAAAAAAAAGAAATAAAATGCGTAGAAAAAATGATGAAAATAACAACAATAAACACAATAATAATAATACGTAGAACAATAATATAATCGCAAGAAATCGTAACAACTGGATCAATAATAACAAGCGCACATATAGAAATCACGAAGTTGATAATGGAGAGAAAACACTGTAACTGTCGAACTCGCGAACATATTCCATTACAAAAAAAACTGCTTAACCAAAGGCAGCGTCTACCAATCCACGCCATTTGCACTAGAAAACACGAATAATGATATATTCTGCATAGTAGAAAGCACCTTGAATTTAAAACTAGTTATAATAATTGCAAAAGCACATTCAATAACAACACATACCGACTTTAAACATCACTATCGAACTATTACTTTGAGCTCAAAGAAGGCGGGATCTTGCCAATGATCGAGTGGAAAATTAAACAATGAGCCAGAATATGCAACTATTTAGACAATCCATGTTGATTATGCATGCACGAGAAGTTAGAAATTGGCATTTTTAAAGATTCTAAAACATTGCTAAATTGTAGAAACGAAATAGTAAAAAATTAAGACACAGAATAAATGTTACTTTATGATAACTTTCAAACAATAATTTAATTAAATAATTAAATTAAATAAAATACATTTTTAAAAGTGAGGGGGAACAACAGAATTAGAAGGGATACATTATTTTAGTCCCTACAAGTTAGAGTACAGTTACCTTTAAATTTGACCCACTTAAAAGTGGATAGCGCTTAAACGCCTCTCAAACAAAAAGTTATCAAACAGAATACTGTCAAGCTTTTGTGTCAGAGCAGTTCGGTCATATGTCAATGTAAATAATAGTCTGAGACGGAGTACTAATGCAAACGAAACCGATTGGTTAGTTAGTTAGTTTGTTAGTTAAAGTAAACACTACTTAGGTATTAAATAAATCGCAAACTATACATCTACGTATTCAGCCTGATGATTTCATGCGAGAATGTAAGACACTTTTCTGTGTGGCTTACTTGTTATAGAAATAATTTCATATTGATACTAACCTCTACTCACATACTGAACAATGTTGAAGTAAATGCTAATTATATATACCCACACAATATATTACCTTATAATAGTACAGGCATACACATGAAATAATATATATATATATATATATATATATACATATATATATATATATATATATACACATATTATTTCAAAATATATTTAGTATTTATATACGTTGAAGCATTTACTTGGACACTATTCAATACCTGAGTAGAACTTAATAGTTGTATGGAAATGGTATTGTAGCAAGCTACACAGAAAGGTATGTGTTTCGTTCAGTATAAGCACACCAGGGTTAATGCGATGATTATCATTCTTATATCCGCTTTTATAAGTAACACGTTTATATTAATTATAACCACTACTTTTTAAAAACTTTACTTTATTCCCTATTCATAGACTTATACATGTACTTCCCTAATAACTTTCATCAACCCGTCAACCTTTTCCTATTTTACTAAGTGTTTAGACGCTCCTTTTTAAAGTGGTGTTTAAGTAGATTACTTGTTATTACTTTATATAGGTGGCTATTCCACGTTGAAATATGTTTTTGTCTACAATTAATATATTCCTGCTTCTTCTGTCTAGCAAATTATCAATGTTCTTAAAGTTTGCGATTTACATTTGTTTTCTGAACCATATAAAAATACAGCCACCCTAGCTCATGCTGATATTAATCTGTGAACTACTGTAGAATTTCAAAACAATTTACGATATTTATATGTGTGTTGTTTAATGCACTTTTGTGATCATAAAACCATTTTTAAATCTAAGTTTCTTATACCTATGTTTTATTTTTTGAATCAGCTTTTCAATGGTGGGTATTGTAGCTTGATAGATTATACTCTTCATCAAGTGTTTCTACAATTTTATTTTGTTCTTATTTTATTTATCAGTTGCTATTCATTTTGTTTATTTTTTTATTATTATGATGATTATTATGGTCAGTAGTAGTAGTAGTCTTCGTAGTAGTAGAGGTAGTAGTAGAAGTAGTAGTAGTAGTAGGGGTAGTAATAATACAAGTTTGTTTTGTTTTACAGCATATCAACATTTTTTTATTATTTATTCATGTATTTTAGTCAAAATATTTTATACTTGAGGTTTTACACATTTAAAAACATTTAATAGATTCTATTTTGTATTTAGATGGTTTTCAGATAAACTTCTTTCGAATGCGTATATTGTGTGAGTAAACAGTCTGAAACTGGTTAAATCTTTTCAACCCATAGAACAGTTTGCTTTCGTTTATTGGCCTCACAGATATTAGATTTTTATACACATACCGTCTTCAAAAGTAAAACTATAAATTCCACACTGATATCATTAGGTAATTCCTTCCTAGTGCCAACATTGTAGTATCTTTGACGCACAGGGGACAATCAACCCATTTTTATAAAGTTTTTACCGTGCATAGGACATGATAACTGGTGCATTATCGTAGATTTTACTGCTCAAGTAGGAATGAATGTGTTCCTTTTATGGGGCCAATAACGAGTCAAGGGAAGACAACCACCTCCCTTGGTGACTTCATACAGCCCCGTCTCCATTCTCGTAGATCAACACTTTATTGAAGGTGTACTGATCTATCTAAACTGCTATTTCTCGCGAGTATAAACGTGGGTGTTTTTTAGTAGTAGTAGTAGTAGTAGTAGTAGTAGTAGTAGATGTACTAGTACTTTTCTTCTTTTTATTTTTAGTATCCTCTTTTGTTAAATGTAATTACAATGTAAACACCCCCAGTATTTTAGAGGTGTGTTATACACGTTAATTGATCTATTAAATAGTTTTCGCAACTTAAATTGCTCCGAAATCTATTATATCAAATAGAACAGAGAATCGATGTATAATGGATGCGGGTATTTGTCGATTAATTTGTTGATTTCGTTCATTCACACTTCATATAAATCATTAATAATACAGAGTTATATTTTGAAGATTTTTACTTTCTTCAAATTGAAGAGAAAGAAATACAAAGAAATCACAACATGAGAAAATGTTAATTAATTTGTTCATTGTAGTTAATAGGCAATTAACTAACATATTCATTAAATAGTGACATTAATTCATGTAAACGTTTTATTTGAAAAGAGAAGGGAGAATGATTATAGTCACATGAGGCCTGGTGAGTTCGTACTGAGCGAAACATAAAAGTTCATGGGTAGCTTAGTATTAGCATGTGTTCATGCATATTTATATGCATTGTATAAACTGGCGATTACAAAAGAAGGTTCATTAGAATGTATGGATGTGTCTGATAGGACTGGCACAACAGAAGTATCCCACACGTATTAAAACACTTAATTACAAAGATCCGTTAAGTAGAATTGATCCGTCGATAAAATGATAAAATTATCACGGTTTATTCGCTATTTAAAATTGGTCGTGTGGTTAAGGCGTACGATTTGAGTTGCAAAATACTCGTAATCCGGGGTATCGAATCGCATGAATGGTAGTGCATAGTCATATCTCTATGCTGATGAGTCCCGATTAAGGACGAAACGTATACGTACACAGATAATAAACAATAACATATATTTTGTTATTATTTGTCGCTCATCGGAAACGTAGAGCACTGTAGAGTAGTAATACAACAGCATGACATCACTTGCTTTAAATGCATCGTTTCTTAAAAAAAAAGTAAACCGCTCTCAAACGTTAAGCCACCGATAAAGTGTAAAACTTATCACAGTTTATTCGCTATTAAAAATTGGCCGTGTGGTTTGGGCGTGGGATTTGAGTTGCAAAATACTCGTAATCCGGGTTTTCGAATCGCATGACCAGTAATGAATAGTCATATACAGGGTGACCCCCAAGACGGGCCCCAAATCTAATTAGGCTCCGTTTCTTAGTGTTTCGTCCGAATGAAATGAATTTGGGGGCATAACTAGTTTATTATAATCACAACATCATATCAAAACACTAGGGTATTTGGCTTTTGTTCTCTGTTCTACAGCATGTGTTCTAGATAGACTCCTTTTAGCTCCGTGCATTTCTTTTTTTTTTACATGATTCACCCCAAACAAGGCAGGACGCCACTGTAAACGTAAAAGGCTACTGAGAAAAAGGAAAAGGGGAGAAGGATTGGTGGTTCAGCTTCAATTGGGATCTGAGCAGCGAGATGTCTGTTTACATTAGTTTTAAATTTATGCATGTCAGTACTGTCGGGGAAACAGGGGGCAGGGAGGGAATTCCAGAGGCCAGCAGCACGAGGAAAGAAGCTATTTGAGTAGAATGCTCTTCGGCATCTGGGGACCTCCACAGTGAATGAATGAGATTTAGTAGAATGCCGAGTTAGTATAGTGAATTTACGTCGAGGGGGCACCAGAGTAGCAAACTCATCGGGCATAATCCATTGAAGTATTTGTAAAACAAACACAAGGATGCCACATTGCGGCGATGGGACGGAGGCTGGAGCTTAGCTGACAGTGAGGGACCTATTAGGTTTACTACTCTTTTTTGGACTTTGTCAAGGAGGGAGAGACTAGTAGATGATGCACCAGCCCAGATGTGGCAACACTACTCCATGCATGGGCGAATGGTGGCTTTGTAGAGATACAGGATAATGTCAGGTGTAAGGAGTCCACTAGCACGGTAGAGGGAGCCAACCTTCTTTGCGGCAGCCTTGGCAATGTCTTCAATGTGTGTGTTCCAATTCATGTTACTTGTGAAGGTTAGGCCAAGGAGTCTGAATGATGAACTCTCAGGTAGGGTGTTATTTGCCATGACAATCGGTGGTTGGAGAGGCTTCTTGTAGTTGTTGAAGGAAAGGAGCTTAGTCTTTGCGGCATTAAAAGTCACCAACCATTTATGGCCCCAATCCACTACAGCCTGGAGGTCATTTACTAAGGCTTCAGCCATTGCCTCAGATATGATCGCGTCTGTTTTACCAACATGGCGAGTGTAAAGCGTGGTGTTGTCAGCAAATAAACCAATCTCAGACACTATGTCATCAGGGAGATCGTTTATATAGATCAGGAACAACAAAGGTCCAAGAATAGATCCCTGGGGCACACCAGCATGTATGTCATGTTACTTAGATTAACAGCCATCGAGGACAACCTGGATTTTTCTTTTATTTAGGAAGGATCTAATTATATTAAGTAGTTTCCCAGTAATACCGTATAGGCGTATTTTCAGGAGAAGCCCTTTATGCCATACCTTGTCAAAGGCCTTGGATATATCAAGCGCTACTGCCCTAGCTTCACCTGCCTTGTCGAGAGTATGATACATCCGTTCAGAGATGACCGTTAAGATGTCTGCAGTAGATTGTGCTTGTCTAAATCCATACTGGCGGTCAGATAGAAGTTTAGCATTAACTAAGTGACGTACTATCGCTAGATTGATTAAGGATTCAAAGATTTTGAGAAAGATCGGCAGTAGAGTGATTGGGCGATAGTTCTGAGGGTCTGTTCTATTCCCAGAACTTTTGTAGACTGATACCACAGAAACAATGTTCCAGCTATCGGGGAAGCAAGATTCGGCTAGGCATTTATTGTAAAGTTTGGAGAGGACAGGGGCCAGTTCAGCAGAGCATTTCTTTATTACTATTACAGGTATAAGATCAGGCCCACAAGCTTAAGAGGTGACAAGAATTGTTATGATGTCTCTGACCTGGAATGGGGTGATGACTAGGTTATCAAGTGTAGCTTCAGTCCGCAATGGTAATCTAGGGAGAGGGTGGTTAGCTGAGTCTAAAGTAGAGTTAGAAGCGAAACGCTGTGCAAGTAGTTCAGCCTAATCAGTGGCCGTGCCAACGACATCATTGTTGTTTGTAAGTGGGGGGAATCGTAGATTGACCATTATTCACTACACTATTGTAGATTTTCTAAAAATCGCAAGTACCTAGTTTCTGTGACTGGATGCGTTTTTTTGTTAACTCATTATACCTTCTCTACGCTTCGCCTATCACGGCCTTGCAATTATTTCTTGACTCTATAAATTTATGCCTATTAGTAGCTGACTTATGGCGGCCGAATTTACGGAATGCTTGTTGCCTCTCAGAAATGGCAGCTGCACATTCCGAAGTGAACCATTGAGGAGAGTGGGGCTTGCTAAAGAATTTTCGCATGGGGACATAGGCTTCAATGCCTGCTTTGACCCATTCAGTTAATTCGTTTGCACACTGGTTGGCAGGGAGTGAGAAGGTTTCCCTCCATGGGGCGTCACTGATGTGATCTCTGATTGACTCAAAATCAGCTTGCTCGTAGTATCTTGTTGTTTTGAGCAACGGTTCATCAGCTTTTGGACGACTTAGTTGTCGATGACGTTCTTACAGACTGAATCGGGAATGGCTCTCATCTCCTCCCTGATGGTTTTCTTGAGTCCGTGATGGTTCCGGATTTCCTTGCGTACATTCTGCCCTTAAGATAGCCCCAAAGGAAATAATCTGGGGGGCTTAAGTCCGTGCTATGGGGTGGCCACTCAACATTAGTCTTGAAACTGATCACTCGGCCTCCGAAGTTCTCTTTCAGCCAATCTCAGGACAGGTTTGAGGTGTGAGAACTTGCTCCGTATTGCTGGAACCAAAACTTGCTCATGAGCGACGAGTATATGGTCTGGAGCTTTCTTGAAGGTTTTGAGGACCTCCACATACCGCTTCTTGGTGACTGTCACTGCTGCGCCAGATTCTTCGATGAAGATTGGTCCGATGATGACTCTGACCAAGATTGCAGCCCAGACTGTGTAATTAGGAGAGTGCATGGGCTTGGTGGCTACTGCATTGGGTCTGGACGACCCAAGAAGACATTTATCTTGGAGTTAGCCTTTCTGTCAAGATGGAAGTGGGCTTCATCTGAGGTTCAAAGGAGGTTAAGGAGACTTGGTGTCTCCTCGATCTTATCGAGCTTTACTGCCATAGCGCTCCTCTGCTTCTTGTCTGAGGCTGTAAGGGTCTGCAGTGTCTGTATTCTGTATGGGTAAGCCCTGATATTGTTCGCCGGCACTCTCCTGCAAGTCTCACGGGAGATACCGAGGGGCTGACTTCGCTTACGCACGGAGCGTTTCGGACTCTCCTAAAGAGACTCTCTCACACTTTCGACCAGCTCGGCTGTCCGCTTCTTGGGACGTGCCGAGTGGCTTGGACGGTTCTCACTGGCAGCGTTGAGGTTCTCCACAGTCCCATACTTCTCGAAGTGGTCCATCCAGTTCTCAATTCTGCTTTTGGGTGGTGCCTTTTCACATCCGAACTGATGCATGAAACTTTCCTGGGTTTTCTTAACGAGCCTGTCTTATAATAAAATTTAACACAGTGTATTTTTTGTCTCAGCTCCCACTGAGGTCTTGGTGTACTCACGGTCGTTGATTCTGCCATGTCCTGTAAAATAAGCGCAATCGGTGAATAAATAAAGGAGATATCACATAAAGTGTACACGGGGCCCGTTTTTTTTGTCACCCTTTATGTATGCTGGTGACCTCGATTAAGAGCGAAACGTATACGTACCTAGATAGTAAACAATACATTATTATACGTTTTTATAAAAAATGATTACAAACTATATTTTATGTTAAATAGGATTTGTCCAATTTATATGACTCTTCCATTAATTGTATACGATTTTCAGATATGTAAACGCCTAGTGAAATATTGTTATGAATGAAAGGATAAATGGACACATATGAAGGTAATGTGAGGAGAAGATGTATGTAAATGTAATGACGAAGAAGAAATAAACAAAATAGTTCGCATGAATTGTCAAATCGATGCATATAATGCATCAACATTTATGCATTGTGATATGAGAAAATTTGGCGTGTCATCAACGGTGTCAAAATATGTAGGCATGTGTGTACAGAAAAGAGAGAATAAAATAATTAATGTTTCGAAAAACCTGACTATCCGTGTGTATTCTTCTGCGACTGATTTCACGTTTGAAAAGTGTGTGTAAGTGAAGGAGATTAATCTCTGGATGAAATTGAATTGCATAAAGATATATGCATGCACAGCATGAATGATCTTTACAATAAGAAAATTAAAAACAGTTAAATAACTAAAATTCTAAAATTACATGTCTTAAAGGTAAGAATATCAAACTGTGTACTTTTAAAATGTGTAATTGTCTAAATGTGTTAACACTCAAATAGAATGATTTCATTGTATAAGTAAGATGGGATGTTAATGTGAAGAGATGTTTAAATGTAAGTGTATGTAAGAACATTGTAAAATGTAATTGTATGTAAGAAAATGTGAAAATATAAATGTATGTTAGAAAAATGTTAATTGAAAATTTATTCTCATTTTCTAATTTCTCATCTTAATTAATTGAAAGTATTCTTAAGGTTTATAACATCAGAGGAAAAAAGGAATTTTAGGAAGGTTTATATGAAATGAATAAAGTCTATTTCACATACATTTTTAGGTGCGTTTATTGTTATTTTCCTCACGTGTGTGGTTTTAATATTAATAAGTTTTTAGAGACCGGGAAAGATCTCATTTTGATAAAACTACTCGTCAATTAAAAGGAATCACCTTTACTTTGAATTATAAGAACATGGACACACGCGCAGGTTCAACATTAGATATTAACAAAACACTCTTTGTGGTTTAAATGGAAATTTCACGTTGGCCGACGTACGCGTGTCGGTACGAAGAAGTCATCAAAGACCGTTTGAAATTAACGTTGTCTAGATCTACATGAAAGTGTAATATTCTATTACTTCTTATAAAAAAAATATATTATTGAAAAAAACGCAGGATTGTCAAAAATATTAATAGTATATTAAATTTATATACTTTGGGTTTTCGTAAACCTATGAATTGTATTCCTCAAATATAAATAAATTCGTCATTGTTAGTAAAGAAAAGGAGAGAGAAAGCATACCCACATACGCACACAACACACACACATATATAAATATATATGTACATATATATATATATATATATATATATATATATATATATATATATATATATATATATATATATAAATTATATATAATTATTTATGATAATATATGTATGAGCAAATACTATCAGTTCTTTTTTACTTTGGAGTTTCTTTAAAATATCCAGCTCGATTATTGTTAATGATTAACATCAGAGCAAATATAAGTAATGCTAAATTTATATTCCAATAACCATATTCTTATTTTATTTTTTTTCACATTTCTAAAAAAGATAACATGTCTGTAAGGTATGTTTTACGGTTCGTTTCATGTGTCGTGTGTTAAACAACATTTTCATGTCAATATCGTCCTGGTAAAACTACAAAAATCATGAGTAAAAATCAGAAGCAGTCAAAAGTTATTGGATTAAAGTGTCTTGAAATAAAAACCTACGCTATACAGTGGTTCATTTTTGGGTTAAAACAAATAAAACACAAATAAAAGAGAAAACTCACATGTGGCGGAACGCCATTTTGAATTTTTTCACTGTAATCCAAGTACGAAGAGACCGAACGTACAAATGTAATAGATTCATAATGTGCGATTTTGTTATAAAAGTACTTCATCAGAAATAAGTGACAATTCCTGTTTGCTGTGGTATTTTGACTATTACAAAAACTGGCATAAGATTGTTAGTAGTGGCAAACACATGAAGGGAGAGCAAAAACAGAAAAAATAAAGATAGATTTTCACCATCTTCTAGGGTTTTTCTTTCTTTTCATCGTATTTTCCTTTCAATCTTTGTCTGATTCTTCTGTGTTCTTGCTATTTTCACAAGATGCGTGATGCCATTTCTGTCATTTTTCAAGTCATGTCTTAGAGATTTTGTGGCATGTCTTCTACGCAACTTCCAGTTTTCTATAGTTTATTTGGAAAATGGATGAATGTATTTTTGTTTCATGCAGGTTATATTTGTGTATTGCTACATAATCCTGGTGTTATACTTCCGGCCAACCAGGTGGCATCTCTATCTTAGTGCATCTTGTAATATCATGTTTCATTTCATTTCAGACCAACCTGCTGACGGATATACAATAAAGTGAATGTTATTAAATAGCATCTGCTATTTTAGATATTACTCTGTTGCATTATTTGCTACTTCTGATGACTTTATTTTTGATAGTATTTATGTGTTTTATTTTTTGTCGGCCATCCTGGTTTTCGCAACGAGAATAAAGTAAAACCGTCCGAAAAATTAAAATAATGTAAACAAATAATTTTATTTTAAAATGTTTTCCTGTTCATAAGTTTCTTGTTACGTATATAATCTATTTATATTTTTCTAATTTTTCTTTTTCTATCGTCAAGGTTATGGACACATCGCACCGAAAACTGTAGCTGGTCGACTTGTAACAATCGCCTACGCCGTAGCTGGTATTCCACTCATGCTCCTCTGCCTCGCCAATCTGGGTAACTTTTTGGCCAGTTGTTTCCGGGCTTTCTACACGCAGGTGTTATGCTGCATGTGTTGCGACGAGAAGAGCCCCAAAAGCGAAACGTCTCTGGCGACATCGGCGGCGGTGCGTTCAGAAATAGCAACGACGTTCATCCCCCCGAAGGGACCCAGTTTGGAGAACAATGAATGTATGCACGGAAACTTCATCAGTGGAACCGTGTTACCCCAAAACACTGTGATTTGTACCTTAGACGACGAAAGAGACGAGAAGCGACCTGTCACTATCCCCGTCGTGGTGACCTTGCTGTTTATGGCCGGCTATATATTTGGTGGGACTCTCCTATTCACCATGTGGGAGAAAAACTGGGATTATGTCGAAGGTTCATACTTCTGTTTTATAACACTCAGTACGATCGGGTTCGGTGACTTCGTGCCCGGTACGTCTATCGATTCGTGGCACAATGAAGGCAAACAAATCATGTGCACGCTCTATCTGCTCTTTGGACTCGCAACCGTCGCAATGTGCTTTGAACTAATGCAAGCCCAGGTTCGGGCTACCTGTCGGTCAATTGCAGAGAGGATTGGAATTTTATGACCCGAGGTTTAATTCCAGTATATTTTGTCAACTTTTATTTACCCGATATTTGTTTCTTTTGACATTTAAAAAAAAAATTTTTTTTTAATTTCTTGTCAAACTTTTTTTTACAAGCTTTTATTTTCCTCCTGTGAAGCGATTGTTGGCAAAAGTTCAATAAAAAAATGCTTACTGCAGAAATAGTACACAGATTCTAGCAATAAGCCGTCACACAAGTAATACATAATAATAATTTATATATATATATATATAAAATGATATGTATATTCGAAAATGTAAATAATATTGATACACAATGTCAATACACAATAATTATAACATAATAATGATACAGATATATAAAATAAATAATAATAATGATGATATATAATATATCTATATTAATTATATAATAAGTAGTTCCAAACATAAACACCTTTCAAAAGTTAAAACAATATAAGAAGATCGCTATATATAAACCGACCTAATATCTGATTAACTGACTAATATGTATGCATAATAACATACAATATATATTGAATAATATATACATTTATATATATATATATATGTATATATGTATATATATATACACATAACATATATGAAATAATAATTAAAACTACATAAATTATTAATATGATTATATGATAAAACTAAATGATATCAATGTGACTGACTCGTGTGAGAACATCTTGTAAGTAAATGAAAATAAGCAATACTTGACCTGTGTGAATTACAATCATTGATTTTTTCATTTAAACGAAATAAAAATATTTTGTTTTCAAATTGGTGAGGGTATCGTTTTTGCAGTGTCTTTTCCTATCATTTCCCTATTTTTGTCCTCCTTCTCATTTCCTTTTTCATCGCTGTAAACTCTTCATCTTCCTTCCACTTCTTCTTCATACCAACGCTGTGATAAAAGTTACGATTGATAAAAGGTGCAAATATAAATAATCGGCTATAAAACACAATATCAAAAACAAATATTTAAATTTAAATAAAGAAGTTTGCAAAAATTTCTCGATAAATTCGAATGCAAGACGAAAGTCGATAGATAAGAAATACTGCCTGTTAACCACATCAACACATAGTAAGCTAAGAAAAGTCCTAGGCTGAGAAACGGTTAATGTGTCAGACACGTTAGGTAGGTAGTTCCTTACGTATATATATATATATATATATATATATATATATATATATATATATATATATATATATATGTATAATAAATAGATAGATCGATAGGTACATGAATAGAGAAATAGAGAAATAAATTGACCGATAGATCATAATAATAATAATCATGAATATCTATAAATAATGGAGTTTATGTATCTGTCTGTCTGTCTGTCTGAAGCCGACACTCCATTGTTATTTACTTCGCCAGCTTCCTTATATATTGCTAGAAAAACCGCCGGTAACACTATGCGCGTTTTGCAATTTACATAATCAATTGCTTATCAACTTCTAATAAATTACTATTCGCAAATATACACGCATTTTTTTTCTTTAGATTTAAACAGGTATTTACGCTATTTTGCACACTAATAATCTTACTTATAAATTATAATTTAGACAGACAGATACATAAACTCCATTATTAATCGATTTCTTTGATTTACATACACGTAATGCGTTACGTAGTTAACAACGGAGGCGGTTTAATAAGTAGTTTTCTTCCCTCCCTACGGTTATTAAATATGGCGCAACTGAATAAACAGCCAGCGTTAACGCTGGCATTCACAGTGCTTTTTTTTTAGTTTATTTTCTTAATGTTATACACCATTATGTTTGAAAACACAAATTCACTGAATCAAATTGTTTAATTAAAATAATAATTGATTTTAAAAAATACTATTAAAACACAAGCACACATACACACACGCATTATCACGAATTCAGTTTTCCACGTTGGGACGCGCGCTTACTTTGACCTCTCCATTACGGTTAGGGTCAGTATTCTGTTTTTTTAAATTTTTTAAATTGGTGATTTTAATTTACGTACACTTTCTTTCTGCTTACGTGGATAAGGCACAAAACGACTGGGTGTAAATAAATGTGAGCATACGATATTTTGGTGTGGATACCTTTTAATGGGCAAGTAAATAAATGTTTTTAGAATCGTATTCGCTCTATTTCTTTACTGTTCCTTTAATTTCGGTACACTTTGCTTTTCCCTTTTTGAACAAATAAAACTATTATTATTTAATATTTCGTTAATTCTTACGTAGACTCCTCGCAAAACAATTGGGTGGAAAAAAATGCGAGCAGACGATAACTTTGAAAATACGTTTTTCAATCGTTAAGAATTAAATTACTTCTTCTCAAATGTGAATACCAAAGTAAACATATTTTTATTTATGGGGGATGTCAAAAATAAAATTGGGGGAGGGTCGAATTTTTCTTACTTTACATGTTCAACTAAAAATATGATTGGTTAAAAACTAAGAAAATCGATGTCTAACAACCCAATTAATATGACTGGGGCTCCATCGGTTTACGCGTGAGATGTCATTTCTTACACGGCAGCCTAGCAAAAATATGCGACCGGAGGGAGCATATATTTGCTAGTATAAATAATTAATGAAAGCAATAAAAAAGTGTGTCACTGCAGCCAAATCGTAACAATATTATCAATACATAAATAATAAATATTACATCATGTTTGTAATAGTATAGAATTTTTGTAAAGAGAAGAAAAGGGGGGATCGAGTAATTAACATCCAATTAATTAATCTTTTTAAGTCAGCGTTCATAATAGTCGTGTACCTTTAGATTTAGGAAACTATTAATCAATTAATTTACATTGGATAACATTAAATAACATTAAATTAGATTGCATATATACAAAGAAGAACGAAACTTTAAGACGAGGCTGCGATTAGAACGGAACACGGGTCAATAATCTCACTTAAACTAATATTATTTCTACAGCATTATATACCGTTATTAAAAGTCGTATAGACACTAGACGGGTTTCGTCATTTACATAATACATTTCTTTAAACCTTCAATTAAATTAATATTTACAAATATACACTTATATAGCTATACACTGCTATTATCAAGTTTATATATGTATTTACAATATTTTCCGATGAGGTGATTTAATAAAAAAAATATTCATACAACTAATTAAAGCCATTTTCTTCATTAACCAGCGTGTTGTCTGAACCATACTTTCAATGGCGCTTACTATTAAAATTACAAAGTCATCCTTTCGAAAGTGACGTCATTTTGAGAGGATTTATTTTCACATGATAATTCTTCATTTTAATTACATTGACAATGTTTTCTACTGTAAATTAAATTTAAACACGGCATATCTCAGCCATTAGTAAATCGGTGACCATTTTGGAAAAATAAATTACTGACTCATCCTTCCGGTCTGTCCGGAAGTGAGGTCATCGTGAGATGATTTTTTTCACAGTGTTCATTCATTATTTACATTACGTTGTTAAAAGAATGTTTTCTACTATAAATTAAAAGTAAACAAGGCATACCCCAGCCATTAGTAAATGGGTGACCATTTTGGAAAACAAAATTGCTGACCAATCTTTCCGGTTCTCTCCGGAAGTGACGTCATCGTGAGGTGATTTTTTTCACAGTGTTCATTCATTATTTACATTACGTTGTAAACATAATGTTTTCTACTATAAATTAAATATAAACAAGCAATATCCAAGCCATTAGTAAATGGTTGACTATTTTAAAACACTAAATTGCTGACTCATCCGTTCGGTCCGTCCGGAAGTGACGTCATAATGAGAGGATTTTTCCACATTATCATTCCATATTATCATGACGTAGATAAGAAAAGGTATGTTATTGTAAATTTAAGTTAAGCAACAAATATCTCGGCCATTACTAAATGGGTAACCACTTTAGAAGAATAACAAAACTAGTTCTTTGATATGACGTAGGCGCCTTCAATAGCATATTTAAGCATGAGTTATTTGATGTGACCGGGTAGGGTAATAAAAAATGTTTAGTGGTGGTGGTGGTGAATTTTTTTCTTTTTCTTTTTCTAACTGAAAATATTACTATTCATGGGCAAGGGTAAAACACATTTTTTTTGGGGGGGTAACATTTTTTTTTTATTTTTAACTGAAAAAAGTACTATTCATGGGAAAGAGTAAACAAATTGGGGGGGGGCGAATTTTTCTTTTTGTTTGTTTTTTTTTACGGAAAATATTAGTATCCATGGCGGAGAGTGAAAAAAAAAACTTGGGAGGGGTAAACAATTTGTTTTTTTGTTTTTTACCTAAAATATTCTTCGTTAGAAACAAATAAAATCGATGTCTACCCACCCAAGAAATATGACTGGGGCTCCATCAGTTACCGGGGTAGCGTTCATTTCCGACGCGGCAGCCTAGCAAAAATAGACGAACGTAAGGAGGCTATTTTGGCTAGTCTCTTATAAAAAAGGCAGCTCTCTGTATGTTTGTTTGTTTGGTTGTTTGTTTGTTTGTCTGTCTGTATGTATGTCCAGCTACTCATTAAAAACTACTCGGCAAACTGTCAACAAGTTGATATATTTAGGACCGGACAACACCTGGGAGCATAATATCTCAAAATTACAAAAAAAATGTTGCTGGGGGTCAACGGGGCCAGTTTTCGGCGGCGTGTCTGTTTTTTTCAAGCTTTTTCAATGTTGTTTACTAGTAATTTGGAAATAAGTCAGTCTATTCATGTAACAACTTGATAAAAAGGCTGACTCAGCGAACATCCCCCATGATCCCTTGCCGGATGTACTCGGTCTTGCCCTTAATTATGTCTGGTTGTATCAGGTAATCCTATAACTTCTGTCCGGATGTATCAATAACAGTGAAACAACGGTTGCTCAATTACATCCGCACCTAGCAAAATAAACTTATTTCCTTACAAAATAAAAATAGTTATTAGGGGGAGGGGGGAGTGTGGGCGGCGATTGGGGGGGGAGTATCAACATCTTCATCCTGCACTACAAGCACCGGCGTGGTTATAAAAAATAGGACCGGAGGCTTCTGAAGTATAGGGACCGGTGACGGGGGTTGCTTCTGCAGTATAGGCACGAGGGGGGGTTCTACAGTATAGGGCACAAGGTCTTCTGCAGTACATGGACAAGGGGTGCTTATGCAGTATAGGGACCAGGGGTTCTTCTATAGAATAGGACCCAGAACCGGGGGTGCTTCCACAATATAGGACCCGAAGGTTTCTGTATAATAGAGACCATGGGTGGTTGTGCAGTATAGGAACCAGTGGTGCTTTTACAATACAGGACCCGGATGTTTCTGCAGTATAAGCACCGGGGGTTATTCTACCGTATAGAACCCAGAGGCTTCTGCAGTAGAGAGACCGGGTATCCTTCTGCACTATACGGTCTATTGGTGCTTCTGCTGCTTCTACAGTATAGGAACCCTCCCCTGGGGTTCTTCTACAGTATAGGACCAGGTTGCTTCTACAGTACAGGAACCGAGGGATGCTTCTACAGTATAGGGATCAGCAGGGCTTCTACAGTATAGGACCCGGCACCGGGGGGGATTCTTCAATATAGGACCCAGAGGCTTCGGCGGTGTCCGGGAAAAAAGTTCTAAATATCCTAGATAGAGCTACTGTAGTGATAGTTTTGTATAATATTTTAACGCCATCAAGGTTTCTCTTCGGACAATTGTGCAGATGAAAAGGAGGGGAATCGGTAAAAGTGATTTTAGTAGTGCTCTGGAGGCTTTCTTGATTTTCTAAATATTCGGCGTTGTCCGGGAGAAAAGTTCTCAATATCCTATTTTGCTTGCGGACAGGAGGAGGAAGAATCCCGAGCAACGCCGTCTACCCCTGCTAGTTATTTATAAAACTTACACGTTTTAGAGGTAAAATAGAACTTTAATGGTACATTTGTTTCTCATCAACAGATCAATAGTTAGCCTTAGTAAAGGGTCCCAGAAAATGCTCCCAGGAAAGGACCCCTTGATTTCTGTTAAGTTCGACGGAAGTAAAATGAAACACATTCTTAAAATATCTAGTGTGTGTGACGGGGTGGGATTACAATTTGAAATAATAACTAAATTATACGACTACGTCATTTCAATATTTTCTAAATGGAAATCGCTCCAGACAAGTCATGAATCTACTTGATATAAAAAGCTGAAAAAAAAATACTTCTTCAATGTCAAAAATTATCCGACTATAATTGTTAGATCCGGACCCAGAAAATAGCAATCATTCCCTCATTTATCAGAAACATCGGTCATGGAATGTGAGGCCTTAAGGACAAAATCAGGGAAGCGAGAGTTAAGAGGCTGCCGAAAGTAATCGGAATGTTCACTTTCTGCTCTCATAAAAAAAGTTACCGTAGGCAGATAAAAATACTTTAGATATATTAATTGAGAAAGGCTGTATTGAGAATACTATCTTTAATATAATGCATGCACAATATATAACTTAAACATGAATACATTCAATTGCAAAGAAATTATAGTTATTACTCGACGGATAGGAATTATTGATATTTTATGCTGAGATTTCTCAGGTAAAAAATAGATCATTTTTTAAAATACATTCTTGGTATTTATTCGTATATAAAAAATCAGTAAAGCCGGGTAACCTTGTTAACCTGTAATATATAAAAATAGTTCAAACTGTAATTATATAAAATTAAAATAATGATTAATAACAGTAATGCTTTTCTCAAATAGATATATTAATTGTTCATTAAAACAATAGCAAAATAGACAAACTATTATACATTAAATAAAAGTTTATGATAATTAATCAAACAAATAATATAATAATCATATAATACACGATCTATATATCTATTTATCTATCTATGCACACACACACACACACACACACATATATATATATATATATATACACACTTTATAAATAGTATATGTATGTATATATATATATATATATATATATATATATATATATATATATATACATATATATACAATTTGAGAAACCAGTCAACAGACGCGTGAATTCGTATCACCAAAGGAAAGGTATTAATTGTGCATTTCAACAATTGTAGAACAGACACAATATTAAACATTAAATGATAGATTATTATAATTAATCTAATAAATAATATAATAATAATACAATACACGATATTTCTATCCATCTATCTATCAATATATATATATATATATATATATATATATATATGTATATATATATATATACTTTATTAATATTATATATATATATATATATATATATATAGTGTGTGCGTTATAGAAATCAATATGCTAACATCTTGAACATCACATCATTTTTAAAAGGCCGCATTTAAACACTCATGCGCATCTATATGAGTGCAATTATGGGTTAGATTATAAAATAACAACGTAAACAAATTAAATTAATTTTGAAAAAAATAGATATTATTCGTTTGATAAAACAAACAAAAAAAAAAAAAAAATATATTCAACAAAGGTTTTAAAAATTAAATAATAATGTTCATTGGTATTTTTAAGATTTTAAATAATTTAAAAATAACGAATCTATTAAGTCATTGGCGATTTTAGTGAAATCCAGCGTCAACAAGTGCTTTTTTTACTATTTGAGCGTCCGAAATTCTATTTTTAAACGACGGCGCTTAAATACGTTCATTAGATTTGTAGTTTACAGATGTAGTAAGAAAACTAAGAAGTATCCATAAAAATGTCATTAAATATCGATTTTAGAAAATAACTTTTTTGTTTTGCTAACTTTGGTGATAGAAATGGCGATAGTCTCACTTTTAAAACTTCGTAGTATATGTTTTAAAGAAATAGATTCAAATTAAATAGAAGAAATATTAAACTAAATATTTATGAATATATTTTTAAAAGTACAACTCGAATAATCGTATTGATTGGCGTGTTTTGAAAATAGAATTTGGGCCGGCGCTGACAGCTGTTTTATTTATTAACCTCATATTTCAAACGTTAATTTAAATTTTACTTTCAAAGTAAAAAATATAAACATGAGTATATACATATAATTTCCGACCTACAAGATATCTGATCATGGGAAACGCCGAGCGAATACCGCTAGTAGATAATAAATATAATAAAAATATAAAAAAATAACGATATATATATATATATATATATATATATATATATATATATATATATATATATATATATATATATAATTTTATTAGTACTTTATGTATCCACATAAAATATTATAAGGAGATATAATTTTTTATGTATCAGTTTTCAGTATTTACTTAAACAGTGCTCGATACGTAAGTAGAGCACATTTAAAACAAAGAACGTCGAACTAAAACCGTACCAGCAAACCATTATTGGGAGCTCAACGAAAATTGACACTCACCAATAATTGAATGGAAAATAGTAAGACAGGCTAGTACATGTGGAAACTTAGTCGACCCGTGTAGATTATGCCTGAATGAAATCCTAAATTTTAAAGATCCCCGAAACCTATTAAACTCTAGAAGTGAAATAGCAAACAGCTGTTTACACAGAAATACATTTACATTAGGATGATATATAATAAAAAAATAAAATAAATAAATAAATAATTATATAAATAAATAAAAAACTGAACAAGTTAAAATTTAAAACCTAAAATGGAAATACAAGAAACCACGTGGTTAAATAAATTCGCCCACTGTATTGACATAACAAAAGAAAACAGGATATAGGAAAATCCATTGTTTACTAACCATAGGATAGGTAAAGGAGCGTCACCAACAAAACCTTTGGTCGCGGGAAGCCCAACGATTGGCTGAGGGAACAACACATAATCTGATGGTTAACTAGCAAGCCATGTATATTAAAACACCTGACAAAAATAACTCCATGCATTTAACCTGACGATTCCCTCCGGGGATGAAACACGGGAGCCTCTGTTTAGCTTGATTGCCATATATATTTTCATTGCTTACTATAAAATTATATATATGGTAATGTCTAAAAGCAATTATTAATGAGAATTGTATACTTCATGATGGCTTAACTTCTTCTCTTAGATGTACAGTATCAAATATGTATATACGTTAATAACGCCAAGGCACGCTTTTAATTAGTTAGGTATAAACACAGTAAATATCGGAGAGCAGAAGATAGAACAAAACAAAAAACAGTGTGAAAAGTGACGATTATCAAAAACGAAGATATGTTTATTATCTACTTATGTATGATGCCTTGATCATTTTTGCTTTTATTTTTAATTAAAAAATATTTACGCAAAGTATTACGTCATGATGAGTGTTACTTAATTGAAAATAAATCTTATTGTACCTATATAATAACTGTTATTTATATTTTCGTATATATTTTGTCATACTTAAATAATAGATACTTATATAGACATACATGTATATATATATATATATATATATATATATACATATATATATATATGTATATATATATATATATATATATAAATTAGTGTATTTTATTATAGAGCAAAATAAAAGTCAAAAGAATATAATGTCAAGATTTGTCAACTTGTTGGCAGAAAACTTTTCAATTTTCATCTTGCGGGAAAAGTAGTCGTGAATTTGTAAATAATAATGAATGTTGTATTTGTGAACATGATGACGTATATTTA
>OY744517.1:229331030-229386030 GCA_963556195.1 Sepiola atlantica
GCCAATCGTTGGGCTTCCCATAAAGAAAGGTATGGTTAGTGTTACTTCCTATATCATGTTCTATTGTTCTGTTTTCTATAGATTGCCATGTATCCTTTTTTTGTTGTGTTAATATAATGGGTGAATTTATTTTACACACGTGATTCCTTGTATTTCTATTTTAGGTTTTAGTTTTTAAATTGTTAGTTTTTTGTTTAGTTTTTTTTTCACTAATTTGTTTATGTATTCATGTATCGTTCGCCTAAGTTAAATGTTTTCATGTTACATTTTAATAGATTTCGGGATTCTTTCAAATGTTTCATTCAGATGTATCCTACACGGGTCGTCTAAATTACTACATGTACTTGGCATGTCGTATTATATTCAATTCAATTATTTGTGAGTGTCCATTTTATTTTATCTTCAATAGGGGGTAGCTAGTGCTGTTTTAATTTTACGTTCTCTGTTTTTAAATGTGCTTTTGTGGTCATAATATCTATTTTTAAAATCTAGGAGGTCATACCCAGCTAGTACTTCTTGTTATTCAGTCTTTCCTTTGCAAATATTGTGGTTTGGTATACAATACCTTTGGTTAGGCATTTATTTTGTAGTGGACAAAGTTTAGGATTTATTCAGTTACATCATTTCTATTCATTGCTAACTTTTTTATTTCTATTCGGGTTTTTACTATTAGTGTTTTGTTTATTTCTATTTGTATTGTTTATATTTTTGTTCTTCTTAGTGTTATTTTTGCAATATGTTTCACTTTTTTATGTAATTTATCATTTTTTCTTCTTCTCTGCTGTTCTCTTTTCATAATGTTGTTATTAGGTGCCTTAATTATAATTTCTAGGTTTTCGCAGCAGCTGTACGATAGTTTTAGGTTATTTTTATTGAATATTTTATGCAGGAGATATGTTATTAGTAAGTGTTTTTCAATCAGATTTAAGAAGTTTTTACCAGTTTAGTTTTTGGCATCTGCTGTATATTAGATTATATGTCATTTTCTTTTCTTTTTAATTTTGTTGTAAATATTAGTGTTCTATTTTTATATTTAATTTCGGTATTATTGTAACCACTATTTGTTAGAACTGTATTATAAATGTTGCTGGAGTTTTTAAAAACACTTTCATTGCTAAAATTATCATAAGCCTACGTTTCGGGGGTGAAACGCGGGAGCCTCTGTGTAGCGTAATTGACATAAATATGTTTCCATAGCCTACTATATATATATATATATATATATACATATATATATATATATATATATATATATATACATATATATATATATATATATATATATATATATATATAGTAATCCACAAAATACTGTTTAGCTGTTTCACTGTGCCTCAAGCCGGGATTGAAACTCGTCCGTCGAGCTGACGGTCGGCGCTTCTAACCCCTACGCTATCATGCAACACTGACTGAATGTAAGGTATATCTTAATGTAAACATTGCAAATGCCGTGGCTCGAATTAGTTTTACCTAATGAGCTATGCCTTACAGCTAATGGCAGTTGGTGATATCCTTAAAAATAAAGCTGTACCCCGGGAGGGAGAGTTATATACATATATATATATATATATATATATATATATATATATATATATATATAGGATCAAATATAAACCAAAGTAACAACTTTTAGTAGATGGAACCTATTGTGAAGAGGATTAGCTCAATCTACGAGATAAAGCATTTGTAGAGATCGAAGAAAAAAAGAGTGATAAATATGTCCAAATTTATTTCAAATTTCAAATTGAGAAACATTTTTTTTAACTAATTGATTGATTCAGGATAGTTGCATAACTACTTATTTTGGCCTATTTTGAATAATCCTACTTCCTCTAACTACTCGGGAGCCATTTTCTATCGGTCTATTCTCTTTTTGCTCACCTTATCTGATCTGTGACCAATTTCATCCCCATCCCCTCAAATCATATTTTCAAACTACTGTGAAACCCCTTGCAAGCTTCTCTTATATATCTAATTTAATTTTAAACTGTAATTGTTAATTGTTACCCTGTTACGACTCACTCTCCATTTAAACTATAGATTATAACACTGACACTGCACTCAAGTTTTCATTGAACCAACCCAATTCCACCCCCTATTACTTGTAATCGAAACAAATTGTTTCAAACAATCTATCCTTATCCCTTATACTGTTCCCCCTCCTAAATTTCAATTAACTGAGTAGGACAGCCTTGATCTTTAATTTTACTAACTCTTTTCCCATTAATTTATTTTCCCCTCTTGTCTCCTTGGTCATTTTATGTCCCTCCTAATTATTCATCAAACCCTTAATTTGGTTTTAAAATAATTTTTTTATATTAACTATTCCCTAGCTCCTTTTAAATTTTAATTTTTAATTTTTAATTTTAATCCTTCACTCTCTCATATACCTCTATTTATTTTACCTTGCTTTTAACTAATTCTACTTTAACTCTTTTTAAACCCCCAGAAACCCTAACTGGTAACTACAATTTAATTTGCTCTTAGCTGCCTGAAATGTTAGAAGCTCACTCATTTGAATTCTATTTTTAGAATCAGCAATCTCTATACTCACATCCCGCTTCAGATTAATTCTACCCTCCAACACCTACATCCAACCGCCCGCCCACACCCTCAACCTCCCTGCCACTTTAACTGCCTCCCCATACCAACCCTACCTCCTTTTCCTTTTCCCTTCTTTTTTATTTCCCCCCAACTCACAAAGCGGCTATTTAAACAATCCCGTACCTCATACCCCCTTCCCCCTTAACCCCAAATCTTTAACTGTTTTTCCTTTTTTATTTCATTTGGATTTAAACCTTGAATGAGATATCATCTGCCTTGTTTGGTCCTGGAAGTATATCAACAAACAAAGAGAGCCAGTGTCTCTCTTTTCAATCCCCTTTAAGTGCGTCTGGACTTACCTATATTTCGAGCACTTTCTCCACACTGCTTCCACGCAAAGAGTTTTTCTTCACATTCTACAATTCATCGGACTTCTTTTCAACGGAAATTTACCACCCGGATAATTTGCATATCTTTTTCACGGAACTTTTCTTTTCATTCACTGCGTTTTTTTAAGAAAACTTATTTTAATTATAATTTTGATATTTTTCAAATATTTGAACTGTTTTTTTCGGAAAGCCAACTTATCCATCTGTATTTCTCCTCTGATGATAAGATTTCGATCTTGTAAAAGCCTTGGCTTAAGGAAAGAATAATAAGCACTAGTTTATTACTGAATACACCTTGCATTGAACAATTGAAATTTGAAATAAATTTGGACAATCGTGCATCACTATGCACTCTTTTTTTCTTCTATCTCGCTCTTTCTCTCTCTCTTTCTCTCTCTCTCTTTCTCTCTCTCTCTCTTTCTCTCTCTCTCTCTTTCTCTCTCTCTCTCTCTCTTTCTCTCTCTGAAATTATTTAAGAAGCTACATATTATCATTTTAAATAGGAAAAATATGAAAATAATTAAGAATCTACTCATTATTATTATGTAAAAATAGGAAACATATAAAAACAACTTATCAAGTGGGAAAAGATGGCAATGCCATACATTACGATGTAAGTGATGTATAAAGACATACAAAATTAATTACCTTTGCATGGATAGTTTTTATGAAGTTAAATGAAAAGTAAAATAATAAAACGTAGTTTCTATCTAAAGAGCAAGCCAAGAAAAGCTAACGTTGAGATAAAAATCGAACACAAATTGAGTAAACGGTTTATTAGAATACGTCAGTATTCAAAGGATATCAAACATTTTCGAGTGTACCGCATCAGAAAAATCTGCAACAAGAAAAAATGTCTTCACCAGTAAAATGTGGGAGTTAAAAGAGAAGTAGTCTGCCCTCTAAACCGTGTTTCAGTGGCGAACAGGTGCACTGGTACAGGGATTCCCTCTATGAAAGAAAGACATGTTTTAAATGCGATCACGTAGGACGTAAACGTACGCATTGCACAACAACATGTAAAACGAAAAAGTGTTTGGTCAGAATGGCCAAATGTGATGAAATTGGAAATGTTAGGAAGTTTGCTCAATAGAAAGATAAAAATGCAATTAAACTTCGGATTCGATTTATAGATTATAAACTTGAAGACATAGAAGAGACTCGTTAAGCTAAGTTTATTGATGAGTAACAACACTTTTAAAAGCATAACCGGAGCGAAAATCGAATTCGAAAATGACCTGATAACGACAGTAACATTTCAAGAAAAACGCTAAAACTAAAAATATTTGTAGTGGATAGATCGAGTAATTTTGTAGCACATTTTGGATGCAGAAGTTGCCTGGTTACCTATCGATAGCGAGTGGCGCGTTTTCAGTTTTAGTCTTAACCAAGAGTATTTGTGCGTAAATGACCACAATAGATTCGATTATATAGGATGAGGCGGTACCTATCCCTCTAAAATAAATAAAAGAGAAACAAAAGAGTATATATATATAGTAATTCGCAGATATATATAAAGAAAGACTAATCCATATATATATATATATATATATATATATATATATAGAGAGAGAGAGAGAGAGAGAGAGAGAGAGAGAGAGATGCAGACGGTTTCGCTGAACCAGAACCATTGTGTGGCTAGACTAGCAAGTGTAACAATTATCTAGCAAACAGTCATCGTTCGTATCCATTAAGACAAAGTCAGAGTACGGAGAGGGGAAGGGATACCATATATATAAATATGTATATATATATATATATATATATATATATATATATATATATATATATATATATATATATATATATGTATGGGTGTATGTAAGGAGACAGAGTCAGAGTACGTAGAGGGGAAGGGATAAAACGATACACACAGGAAGAATAAAGATATAAAGAAATTGTAATTTAATTCCGAGTGAAAGTTAATAGGAAAAAACAAAACTTCATAGAAAATATTGAGGATTCAAACAGTATAAAAATGCATACGGAGGCGGGGGGCTAGCAATAAATATTTTTTTTAAATTTAAGTATTAACTAATTCCGAAAATCGATTCGAAAGAGAAGAATCATATTTACTGTCTGCCAATATGAATTGTTAACAAAGAAGATTTATTCTTTAATTCACATTCAAATTCAATCGGAATTTTCAAATTCTATGAAAATCATACAAGCAACCCAATTTTTTATTCTTGCAAGAAGAAAAATGATTAATTGGCAAAAAGTGATTTTCTATCAGAAAATAATTTCAATTACCTTTCCACCGTTATTGATGCTAAGAAACAATAAGTGTTATTCTATTATAGAAAGAACAGTCGTCTGTGTGTGTCCATCTGAAACACATTCAAAACTACTAAATATATACGAACACACTATTTATAGTCTGCTTCCGTATAACCTGAGAATATTTTTAGTACAACAAGCATCTTCTTAACGTTTATATGAGTAAATATTTTCGTAAATTTAAAGTTACATAGTAATAGCGTTTAAAATAAATAAATACGCCATTTTACGATGGCAACACAAAGAAAAGCATATGACTGTACTTAAACGCAAAAAGAAAACAACAATAAAAACAACAACATCAAAAGCAGAGATTTAAAGTAAAAGATGAAAAAGAAGAAGAAAGAAGAAGGAGAGGGAAGAAAGTGAAAGTGAAGAGAACTAACATGTTATTCATACGATATGAAAAGTACATGTCTTTACTTTTATTACAAAAATAATTATAATTTTAAAAGATTTAGCGTAAAATTTAGCTGTAAAAACAGTGTGATAATACAACTTTTTAATAAAACATACTCTTAGACCTTATATTACTTCATCCATTGTTTTCTATTGAGTCACAACTTATAAAAGCAACGAGCAACTCAAGGATATTGAATGATCGTCAGCCGAAAGATGAGGAACACTATGGGAGTACTAAATGACGTGAACTAAGTTAGATTACTCATGGGTGGTTTATAACAAGTATTTGTCGACATTGGATATGAAGATGACTATGTTGTACGCTGGAGGGGAGTAGTACTGCAGAAATATGTTTTACAGACAGGAAATTGGCGTTGTGGTAGAACTACTATATTTAGGACTATTTGACTCTCATCTAGATAGTAGATTGCATCTAGAGCAATATACATAAGGGATCTGTAGAATGATCCAATGATTTTTCCAGCAATCTTAGCGACACACTGGGTAGATGCCTTTCATTTAAGATCTGGAGTTAAAGCCAGTCATAAGAGTTTACTAAAATAAAATGACTTTTCAAGGGGTGAGCACTTCATTTGTGGTGAAAAGAGAGAAGCTTGGTTTAATTGCATAGCTTTTTAAAACTGATAAAATGCACCAGATGATTAAATATATACTTTAAATATACACATTTCAATGCGATGTTTGATTTTTAATTCTATAAAACTGTATGCTACATCCGAAAAATGTCGCCAAACTCATTAAGAACATCGATGCAAACAAAATTCCATTCATGAAACTGCAATCCGAATTAGCTCAATTGTACGAAGCTGTTAAATCGTTGCTTAAACGAGTAATGTATTCCATCACCTTGGAAGACTTCGTTTGTCTGAACAGTATTCGAAAATACTGGAGAACGATCCTCTGCATCCGAGTACAAACCGATCAGTATCCTCTGCGTTATGAGTAAGTTACTTGAATCTGTAATAAATACAAGTACTAGTCAACCGCCTCAACGAAACAATATTTTTAGTGGCAAGCAATACGGATTTCGTTATTCAAGATCTATAGTTACGTGCTGACTGTGATATACCACAGAATCAGTAAATTTATCGATGACATAGTGTTTCTAATAAGGTATAGGTCTGCCACAAAGTATAAATTATTCAAAGGATAAATTCTGGGACCAATCGCCTCCATGATCTTTATACACATTCTTCCAAATCATATTCAGAGATAATTCGTTAGCACTACGCATATGACTAAACTATTTATGGAAAAACTTCGAAAAGCAATGATGATCAATATTTTTCTGCCTCTGCTTCTCTCTCCCTCTCTATAGTCCTCTCTCTCTCCTTCCTTTTCTATCGACTTGGAGTACGTGGTGCAATAAGAACACTCGCATCTTCACTTCATCCCAATCGAAATGAACGTCTCTCTCCTTTTTCATAAACTTCTATAACTGACTTTTAGCCCAGATCTGAAATGGAAGACATACATCAAATATGTTGCTAAAGTTGCTGAAAAATGGTTGGATCATTTTACCACTCCAGAATGTATCTCACTTCCGACGCACTCCTTTACCTGAATAAGCGCCATATACGTATTAATATGGAGTATTACAGTCATATCTAGGAAGATGCTGCACGGGCACTCTTTCCTGCCTTGACAGAGTAGAAACTCGACTTCGCAATCTCGTAAGAGAAAGCTCCCTTCTCGGCGTACAGCCCCTTTTACATAGAAGATATGTAGCGAGCCTATATTTACTGAATCGTTAGGTGAATGGTAGCTACTCGGCTTACCTCCAATACCTGTACAACATTGACGGAAAGAACTCGTCATTGATAACAGCGGAGAACTTTCCTTTCTCTCTCTTTACCAAAAATACAACAGAAATGTCCATGAACAAACTTTCTTTCTTAGAACGTCCGCACGTGAAAGATGATACTGCAAGCATGGTAGTCATCAAGTCAAATGAAATTACACACTTGTTTATTCGTCCCCTTTGGATAATTAAACTACTCTTAACGAATCTTCTCTCCATCACACACATTGTTTCTGATTCTCTTGTAAAGGTCATCATCGTCCAACTGAAAATCTATTCAATCCTTATCCTCGAGTGGCTCGCTGGCCTTGATAAGGGTTGACCCCTTAGTTAAAAAAAACAACAGGATTAGAATAGTTCATTAAGAACAATTGGGTGTATCACCACAGAAGGAATACTATTTTACACATAGGTGGAAAGAAAAAGAGAAGAAAAGCGAGAGAGAGAGAAAGAGAGAGGGAGCAGATATGAAGTCTAATTTCGTCTATTTAATTTAAAAAAATGAACTGGCTTTGCAAACCCACGTTTTCCTGATTCCAACAATGGAACTGACCACGGAACATTATTAACACATATTCTCGTGTCTGTGCATTCCTTTTATTTAAAGGTTCAGCATTTTAAAACACTGAAAGTAAAAATTTAAGCAAGTGAATCCTAATGAAACTTAAACTTCTATCTTTAAATTTTAACAGACAAATTATTGCTACTCATGGTTTTAGGTTTATTTGAAACTGGTATTTTAAATACAATATTATAATATGTAACAAAGAAGTAAAACACAATAAGTTTATTTCATAAATTGCTGATTTTTTTCGAATTAAAAAGTGTTTTAGTGAAGCTTGTTTCACTTTTTGAACAATTTTAAGCGTAAAAACATAATTAGCATCATTGTATTAACATTTAAAAGAATACATTTGATGAAATACTCCACTATTTAAAGAAAATGTATTCAAAATAAAATTAAGTAACATATGTTATTAATAAATATTAGTAAGTATTATATAGGGTACGTAATAGTGATTTGAAAGTAATTTATTTGAAAAGAAAAGGTCACGGTATTATTCCGAATCTTTTTGCCATAGTAACATATAGTTCTTGTCTTTTAACTCGAATTACTTTCTATTAAACTGTTTAAACTGTTTAAATAAAATGGAGGCTTAACTTCACTTCAATAAGTAATGTTACATGATATTGTCATTTGCATTATTATGTAAATTTCATAATTTGCTGACTATACATTCTTGTAGGATTTGAATATGATGAAACTGAAGCAACCCTGTTAATTTGATGTCTAGCACCAGCAACATGTTTCTTGCGGGTAGCCCAGTAATTATTCCTTTATGGATATAAAGTCAGACAAGGAATGAATCCACTTTACGTATAGAGTGGAAAAAGAACGAAAGGTGGTTATCGTAAATACGATAGATGCCTGTTGTCCTTAGCTTTGTAAAAGATCAATGATATAGCTAAGAGCAAAGCAGTAAAAGTTTTCCACAAGTCTTCAGTTTCTGGAATATGAATTTGTATTACAATGAGATATCAGAACAACGAATTTATGGAGAATACCACTACACCAACAAGTTACACGAGCTGGAACAAATGAAGAAAGAAATATAGCAGACAATTCTGAAGAACGCATGACATAATAACATTTATAGCAACATGATGTATGTGAGAAAGAGATTGGATTCGTCTGTGTGTACGTGTTTCGATTTTAAACTCCAAAACGAGTACATTTAGACCAGGAGACCTATATTTGTTAAGCAACTTAGTAGGTATATGTTGTTAAATGAAATATATCTCTTCTCTTCATAAAAACAGAGATGTTTGCAAATAAAGAAAAATGTAAGTACCAATAATTATATTGTGATTAGTAGCAAAGCAACGTGGACATCTGGAATGTAGACCTAAAAATCAACAATCTCTATCTTTCTCCTTCTATCCTCTCTCTTTCTCTCTCTCTCCCTCTCTCTCGTTTAAACTTGTACCTAAAACAAGCTATAAACAACATATATTTGGGCTATAAATAGCTTGTCAATTCCTGGCGATATCTAACGATTTAAACCGCAGACCGCACTATTAGAAATCCTCACCAAAATTCCGCCTAGCAGAAGCACGTCGGACTTTATATATATATATAGACAATCAACGACAAAAGGAACAGTAAACACACATATTTTCAAAGGTCTTCATCCTTTACGTTGTATATTATATGAGTTAATATACTGTCAGCGTATTCCGACCTCCGAAACATTGCAACAATTTATTTTCTGGTGGTTTCATTATGCTGGGTCTATTCTACAACATACTAATAGTTGGAGAGTACTCGAGTATGGGAAAGTGTAAAATTTCGAATATTACTTGTTTTGGTTTACAAGTCATTTTCCATTTACATGTGAAGCACTTACTCGGTCAGTTTTCATGATAAATCAATAAGTCCTGAGTTTTTACATTTATCCAGGGTCAATCTGTAACCCCTTATACCATATCTAGGGGTACCCGACCTCTAAACCTCTCATTGCATCTACATTGGTACCCGCACCCTTAAACCTCTTATTTCACTTACCCAGGTTCACAAACAGGCATATGAATGGTTATTTGTATATGCCTACTATTGGTAAATTATAACTTTCTTCACTTAATCGGGACACTTACCTCTGTATATAAATGAAATTGTTTTATAGGGTATAGGATTCCTGAGAAAACAATTGAAAACCCCAAAAGAGAGCACGTTTTATCCCATCAAAAACTGCCCTCACAAACATTTCACTAGCTCTATATACTCATACACATATATGTACGTATATTTTACGGGTCAAACATGAGTTCAGCCGCCAATAAAAAACATGTCCTTTATGTAAACAGGATTTGGACTGTGATGAGACCGTGGTGCTTCGGGAAAATGGTGCTGCAGGTGTCAACCGTACAAGTATCGAAAGAGGTGTCAAAGTCATTGTTGAAACCGGAACTAGTGTTCACATTAACAAAAAGGATATTGCTTCAGCCTTAAAAAAGGATTATTCTGGTCGGCCAGTTATAAGGGGCGCTCGTGTTTCTCATAGATGATATGACAGTCAACCGCATTGCTTTTTATGTGAAACTGATACTATAAAAAAAGATTATAAAAGAAAAAATGAAGGAAAGATGTGCTATGTCAAGACTGATGCATTTGCTCAAACTATCCTGGTTCATTGCAAAACAACCGAATATTTTGGTGGTGATCTTCATGGGTATCACCAGTCATGTAACGTCAACTTCCATGCAATACGAAACATTCCAAGACAGTTACGATGAAAAAGTGGATGACCAAAAGACAGCGATCAGATGCAAGGAAACGCTGATATGTCGATATGGAAACTATTTATTTGTGACCTAAGCCGATGTGGTGTCGCAAAAATTGTGAAATACTACAATTCACCTCCAACAGACGACAGAGCAATTCTCAAAACCGCAACTAAACTCATCAACGGTTTCTTTCACTTGAACTAAACTACTCCGAGCTTGCAAGCCATGACTCACCCGATGCATAGGGAGTGCGAATATATAGGACGTTGCTGGATGGCAGTAGACTCAAGGAGATTAATGAGACAGTATATGGTGAAAATGCCGTTGTACACATAATGAGCGGAAAGGCAGGGCAACAAGCATTTCGTGGGCACCTGCTGGTGGACCACTGTCTCATACGGCATATTGTTTCCAAAATCTTGAGAAATGAACCTGATTTTCAAAACCAAGTAGAAGTACTTGAGCGGCTGTACATGTTGATGGAGACTGGTGAATGTGACTTGAAGTCATTGTTGGAATCAGATTCCGTTGGCACGATTTACATCAGGATGAACTTGTAAGCGCTTCCAAAACCAGCAATCTATGGATAAACTATCAGCACATGCGAGGAATTGCTAAGGAACTTGTTGCAGATGATCGAATGGAGCTTTGGGAAGTGCGTCTTAGTGCCGTCTTCGTTTGCCTGCAAATATTCGCAGCCACTGGTAATCCAAATTATCTGATAACGGCTCGTCTATTTCTCCAGAAGATGTATGCCTTAAAAGATGACAACCCTGCACTACATAAAAAAGTTCATGTTTGGGTTTCACGTAATCAGACGACGTAGCCATTACTGAGCTAGTGTTGGCTCTTATCTTGTCATCGAGCAAACACTAATGCGCTCACTCGAAAGCCATGGTGGGCTCAGACGAGATAGTTGGATTTCGAACAACAAGCGAACAACATAACGAGTTGTCTGCTTCTCGGGTAAAAAGAGATGAGACAGACCTCGGAAAAGTTGCAGGGCAACTACACAGCTTCAAGCCGTCATCAGGCGATGAATAGTTTTGCAATATTATCACAAGGATTACTGCTAACAACATTCCAGAGGTGTCTCATTGTCTCACAGATGGGTGATCTAAGACTAGATGATCTTATATGTTATGAACTCTGTCTCTACCCAATGTCTTTGTTTGAAAGAAAAGCGCATTTTACGTCAAGCAGACAAACCACAGCTCACAGGAGCTGTCAGAAATTATGTTAAAACAAAATTGAAAAGTGATGTGACACAAACCGTTCCAGTCACAGAACACAGTGTACAAGTCTGAGGATTTCTTCTTCACCGATGTGAATGGAAGGAGGAGAGTACCTACCGCTCGATTGCAAATGACTATGCGTCATTTACCGTCGAACACTATGGGAGAGCAACTGTCGTTTTTTTATTGTTATGAAGTTTGACCAAGTATAAAGGACTGTACTCATCAACGGCGAAGTTGAATTCTTAATACAAGAAATGTGAACATTATAGAGGTAACAACATTTGATTGGAAAAAGGAGGACTTCTCGTCAAATGTGGCAAACAAGCAAGCGCTGATCCAGACGATCATGAAACGAAAGGTGCAGAAAGGCTGTGATGTTATTAAAGCAGAGAGATGTCTGCTTTTAAATCAGTCACCTTAATTGGAAAAGACACGAACATTCTCTTGCTGTTCCGTGCATATGTTTCTAAACGTACTGCATTTTATGTTGCTCTGACAAGGCGAACTCTTATATCTACACCATCAAAGTACTCAAGCATGTGCTTGGTGAAGCAGTTTGTAATGATTTGTTGTTACTGCATACCTTTACGGGATGCGATTCGGTGTCCAGAGTATTCGGAATATGGCATACGTCGGGGTACACCCGAATCGTCAAGAGAGTAAAGACAAAGCATTTTCTCTACCAAAACAAAGTCAGGATATTGTGGAAACCAATGGTTGTAAGGCAAAGGTAATCAATTAGCTACAATATGATCTGCAGGAAAGTAGCGAGAGTTAAGACTTCGTCACGTCAGAACGACTCCCATCAACGTCCCTTGCCTGTAAAGTCCATTATTTGCTGACTTACTACCAGATTATATAGTGATGAAATGATGCCATCCGAGTGGGCGAATGTGGGAGACTGCAAACTTGTTCCAGTGATGACGGACAAACGCCATGCTCCAGATGCACTGATTCAGATAATTCATTGCAACTGTTCGGAAGGATGCAATAACCTAAGGTGTACCTGCAGGAGCCATGGACTGGAATGTACAAGTGCATGATGACATTACCAAGACGGAAATTGTGACAATATCAAAAATGATCCAGTGGAAGATGATGAGGAAGAGTTAAAGGTTTTGAAAAAGCACTGTGACGTAACTAAATCAGAGTGGATAACAAGGGTAATAGATGTAGAGGTACCCATTGATATTGTATAAAGCTTATTTGGCATAAATAGTAATCCTTTCATGTGAAGGATTGACTTGGGTAAACATCCAAACTGATCGAGTAAGTGCTTCACACATAAATGGAAAATGAAAACCAGAAAAGTCATATTCGAAATTTAACTCCCATACTCGAATCTTGTCGAACTTTTTAGTATGTTGTAGACTAGACCCAACCTAGCACAAAATCACCAAAACACAAAATGTTGCGATGTTGGGGGGTCAATCAGTATATTGACCCGTCTATATTTCTGATAGAAAAATGCATGTGAAATATATTTACTGTAATTAATAATCTGGAAATTAAATCGCAAATGCGTTATTTTGAATTCGCTGATTGCTGAAGGAATATCTTTAACTTTTTGTTCAACATTCTGTTGTCAATTAGACCAGTCTTAGTCTTGCCCATTACTCGTATTTGTTAAGTTCTACATCCAACGTTTTAATGCAGCGTCAATGATGCTCGTTATAAATTGGAAACAGCACATGCATCGGTGGGCGAAAAATAGGTACCATGATAGAAAAGTGTCTCACCTCCGGGAAAACTCAACACTTACTGTCTGACAACTCTGCAACCTCCCCAGTCTCAACATAATATTCCCCAGCTCGTCTGATTGCAACCCATAGACTATTATGTGTGGAACGCAGTTGAGAAAGACACTAATCGCACACTCTGCAAAATCAAGGATCAGTTGATTGCGAAGATCAAACCGGTGTACCGGCGTATCTCGTAAAATGTATGTTTTAAGTTCAGGGCGACTATTTCGAGTGAGCGGTATTCGACAAAAGATTATTTAAGAGATGCACTCTGAATTTAGTAGTATAAATTCATTATTGCACAATATATGGCGTTTTGTCTGCCTTTTCCAAGAAGTTGGGAATTTGACTCAAATAGCCGATACTGACCTTAGAAAAGCTAAATATCCATGTTTGTCGTGCTAATCATTATTAATAGGGGAAAATTATCGATGCAGAATCAGAGATTAGCTCGTAGTCAGCAGGTGAAACTGGAACGGGTAATTTGTTATCATGAGATACCGGTCAGATTGCTGACGAGAAATCGAGGTAGTGAAGTGTAGTCGTGTCTTTACAGTTATTCCTTGAGTATTTATATGGCAGAAGTTATCTTTATTGGGGTATGTTGGTGCCGGCCAAACACTTGACTTACACTGGTCTCCTAATTGACATCAACTCACTTGAACTGCTTTTGTGATTTGCTTATGTATTCAGTCTACTCAAATATAGCAACATCGATCAAAGTTATTTGAACATTTCTCCTACTATGCAAAGTAATTGTGAATTGTTTAATGATTGTTAAGTGTAGTTACATTTAATCTGAACAAAAGCTGTTACTAGGAATTGAAAAACAACTATATATAGAAGATACAATTGGATGAAGTAATATGATCAACATAGATATAGAGCATAAACATTGGTATAGTGATTCTGGAAAACTAGAGCCGATACACATTAAACTGTTGCCATATTCAGATTATGTATACTTGATTTCTCTTGTATCAGCTTAAATTATACTATAACTATAAAATGAATAGTTTTGTGATAATGTGTAGCGAAAAGTGACGCTGCAAGGTTGACCAACAACGGCACCTGGCAGAAGGAACAGAAAAGTAGACACGTTGTCTCTGTAATTGTGGATAAAGGGGGGTTGCAACGGATTGCCGGGGTTGCGACCTTGGTTTTGTAAACGAAGCCAATGTCTGGCAATAATGATAGTAAAAGGAGCCACTCTATGACCTACTGACGGTCTCAAAAGGAAGCACTAAACAGCCACAAACAACCTTTTTTATTTATCCAAAAGGGTGTCATGTGACCACTATGCAAATTTAGGTGGATAAATAAACAAACCAAACAAGGTAGCCGTTTCCCCATCACTCTGCCAGAAGCAACAGGAAGGTAAGGACACCTTTTCCTGACACACTCACATCGCAAGGAGAAAACAAAAAAATGTAATTAAAAACTTCAATAAAAAGTGTTGACTTTACTAGGATCTCCGATTTAGGCAATTCTGACAGTACCAGCTTTTACAATCACGACCTCTCCTAATGTTTTGCTGTAACTTACACTTCAGAGAACAGGTTTGAATATCACGACTTTACGTAATGTTTAGCCGCAACCTAAAGTTCGGAAACCATGCTTAAAAATTACCACAAGTCGAAATTAAACGTAATTAAATTACAACATTTCTTAATATTTAGCTGCAATCTAAAGTTCAGAATAACAAAACTCAGATATTAATTCTTGTTGTGTCCGATTACAAATTATTCAAAATTTGCTTGAATAATGAAACTATTAATTTGCTAAAGACGTTAACAAAAGTGTGATTTCCAAAGTACACATAAAGTAAGAGTACTTTCGTTTTATAGAGTCTGATGGTCGGATTCCGAGAGACAAGAGTTGGGAGTCGAAAGAAAATGTCAATGTGAAATGTCAGAATTTTAAGTTATCCACTTTTACGCGTGTCAATCTATGAGTACAGACATTTTATTATGTAAATGCGTAATATACTATCATAAATTGAACAGTGTTATGATTTTTAAATTGCGTTAAGCAATTTGCTAGAAAGAAAAATAATTTGACAATATTGCAGTAAAGCCTTCAAAATGAACACTTAACATATTTTATTCGCATACTACCAAAATAATGTAAAATATTACTGTTTTTACATAAGTCTGCACAACATTTAGAAAAGTATTTACGATAGATGCAAACATAGTTATATAGTAGTACAATGGGGTCAAACAATGGATTCGTTGAAGAGAAATTGTCGAGGAAAAAACGAAATGTTTCCTTGAGAGATATTATAGTTAAGTTCTGGATATTTCGAGAGAATCAAGAAAAAAAAAACAAGGTGCGAGTGAATGACCGAAAATAAAATTGATCATCCAAAAACAGTAACTTTTAACCGAGCTTCTCATAATTAAAAGCAAAAGTTAAGATTATTTCTGTAGAAATAAGTTAACAATAATATATTTCTTGTTTTTTCGTTCATCACACGACGTATCTAAGATACGACATTCGTAGGTTTTGACGTGAAATTTCGCGTTACTGACACAATAGTCAGTTTTAAAGTTCAGGAGCATTACATTATATTTCATCTTACTGAGAAACATTTGTTTTACTATCACTGGGTAGAGCGTACACAATTTAAAACAGCCAACAGACGAGGCCTCACGTTTAGTAATTGTATGATACTTCTAACAAGCATGGGTAACGTTAGGGTTTAAGTTAAAAAGTTAGTACCATCATTTTCGTAAAAACAAATCGTCCGCCCGTTGGTAAGAATTGTAAAACAAGGAATATAGTAACAGGGGAGTTCCCTCAAAGATTCTCTTTTAGGTGATTTCGTCCGCTCGCCCGACGACCTGACTTGCTCCGCAAACCTCCCCCCCCTACGCACAAAACTCATGTCCCCTTCAAAAGGTAACGGTTGCGTTATAGCCTAGAACATGTAAAACAGTCTGGTTATCGTCTTCAAATTAATGTTCCTGCTGCCATACATGATAGCAGAATATGGAGACCGTTCTATAGAGTCACATTTTAAGAATAACGTTGGCTTCGACATCAAATAAACCATAAAAAAGATTGGTATGTTATAAACGCAAGACAACACAAAAACGGAATAGTTGAAATACAAATAATTGCAAAGTGTTTAGCGTTCAAAGTCTCAACAGTGCAAATAAAAATCAACAGCTGATACACAGACAACCACCTGCTGATACGCGCAGTCTTTCTATCCGTTTCCTTCCCTGCTCTCTCCACCTCTATCATTCGCTATTTCTCTCTCTCTCTCTCTCTCTCTCTCTCTCTCTCTCTATATATATATATATATATATATATATATATATATATATATATATATATATATATATATATATATATACAATTCAGGTTCATTTTATATTCAAATAACCATGTTTTTATTTTATCATTTTTATTTTTATTTTTTCCCATTTCCAAAAATCATAACATTTTTGTGAGATATATCTTTTACGGTCCGTTTCATTTGTCGTGAGCCAAACACATTATTATGTCAATACCGTCTCTGCAACACTAAAATATCATCAGAAAAAATCACAAAGAGTAAAAAGTTACCAAATAGAAGATGCTTTAAACACACGTACACTATACAGTGGTTCATTTTTTGGTGAAACCAAACAAAAAAAAACAAGGAAAAGAGCAAACTCAGATGTGAGGGAAACCACTACTACGCTATATATATATATATATATATATATATATATATATATATATATATATATGTATGTGTGTGTGTGTGTGTGTGTGTGCGTGTGTGTGTGTACAAGTGGCTCTGCTTACATTTATCTCTCTTTATGTGCCTATCTTTCCCTCTTTCCGCACGGACTGCTGTATGTGCCTCTCTCACTTAGTTCGCATGTATGTGTATATGTATGTATTTCTGATTTTCTTGCTCCTTGTGTATCTCTCTCCGCTACATACAAAATTAAAAAGACGGATAGAGAAAGGGAAAATGATACATAAATACTCTTACTTTCTCTCTAAACTATATTTGTTTCACTTTATGTGTGTATGTGCACTTTTCTTCTCTATCTACCTCTTCATGTCTGTATGTGCCCATGTCTCTCGATCTCACTTTCTATCTTTCGACTTTTACTCTCTCTCTTTCCCTCTCTTTATCTCTCTATATCTGCACGTGCGTGTGTAGGTTCTACAAATGAGTAAAAGAATCAGTCCGATGGAACGTGACGTAATCAGACAACGAAACGCTAATGGTCCTATGCTTGGCTGATAGCCACAAATATGAACTCACACTGACTCAAAAGCGAAGCGGATGGCTGACAAACAAAAGGTGATTTTTGTGTGTGTTGTTTAATTTGTTGGTTTTTTCTTGTTTTATTTCTATTTCTACTCGATATTGTTATTTCCAATTCGTTTAAGGGCGCCCTATTAGGTCATACATAATTTGGCAGAATTAAATTCATATATATATATATATATATATATATATATGATGATCTGCTACACGACCATTCGGTAGTTTACCATTTCCTAGTAAAGTGATTCACTGAAACGCCGTATTTTCACAATTAATCTCTTGCATAGCTACTGCAAACACATATAAGATGCTTAACATTTTTACGGATATTCTTAACTGATATGTTTGTAAGAAGTAATTGAACAAAAATAATTGAACAAAAATTAAAGATGTTGCAAATCTGCAACAAATGGCATTCAATTTTACATGTATATCCATGTTAAAATCGCATTCAAATACACATACAAATACGTAGTCTATTTTTGTTACTGATGTACTCTGCATTACAATCGGAATAACGAAAACACATCAGTTAAAATAGTAGTATCCGAGAACATGTAATTGTCCAACGTTATTTTAACCCTTGAATTCTTTATCTTTTTTATTGGTTTGAAAAAAAGGTAACACGTTTTCGTAGGGGCAATTTTAAGTATCATAAATTATTTTTTGAAAAATAAAATAGAACAACAATAATTGATGTTTCAAATGTGCAACAAATTGCACATATGTATAACTATAACACTACAATATATGTATCTAAAAATATAATACACTAGAAAATCATAAAATATTTTATACATACAATTATAATGACCATATCGAAACGTTTAGGTACTTGAATTAAGCAGATGCACCAGCAATCACAATCGCCCGTGACATCCAAGATACTTATTACCTATTAAGCAGGTATGTTGGGGCAACGTCATACTAATACCTACCCACACTTGCTAACAAGCTCGATGCAGATGTGAGAAAAGTTGCAGTTCGACACATTTCCGTTGAATATTATATTAAATACGCATTTTGTTAGAATGTGCCATATTAAAGGGTTAAAGAAAAAGATGTTAATATTTTAAGGATTATGTTTAGGGTTTGAGTTCAGTTTGTTTGTAAAATTTAAATCGAACATTTATCACATTTATTATGATGATTAATACGCCGAACCCTTTGACTTCTTATAACTGAATAGTGAACATGAATGAACAATTTCAATGTCAAAACTGTTATTGAGAAAATTAACTTCGCGTCCTCATTTTCATTTGGAATGAGCGTAAAACATTCATAGCTAAATAAGAAAGAATTAAAACATTGCTCTTAAAAGTGAATTAGCGGCACCCCTAAAGTGCAGTTTTACCAATATTTTATACGTTTCAGCTTATTTTACTTTATTCTCATGAACAAAAAACTGTCATTAGAACTGATGAACATTGAAAGCTATTTGTGGCACACTGAACAGTTGAAGACGACTTTTTAATTCCACAGATTTCGATAAATTACGCTACTCTCGACCCGACGGCGTATGGGATCTGTGAACGTAACATCTTTACTGATTAATATCCAGCAATACGACTATAATAAATGAAATGATAATGTCCATACCGAATAAAATAAATCAAATTATAATGTATAGAAAGAAAACAATTGGAACACGCCATCCATATTGCAGTAAAAAACGAGAAAGACATTTGGAAAAGAAACTGACCAGAAGACGATGGTAAAGAAATAGTTGCCTTTAAATCTGAGCAGGTGATTCGATTCATTTTCGCTTTACTTTCTTTCTCTTCTGCTATTCTCTTTATCATTATTCATGTGTATTTCTTGTCGTGATTATGTGAACATATCGCACATAAACAGTCGTCTTTGCCGGACGTAGTATTAAAAAAAATAGTTTAGTATGTTATAACACAATACAACAATAACACATTACAATTGGCTAGTTAAAACAAAGTTTGATTTATCAGATTAAATGCTATTAGAGTCTGACTTTGACAAAATAACTTAGTATACTACATATATATATATATATATATATATATATATATATACATAAATAGCCGTTTTAGCTTATTTAAAAAGCAATTTATAGCCAACATCATATTTTAAATGTTTCAAAGCCAATTTATTCCCGAACACATCTCATGAAACAATAATAATAAGGCAGCTTTAGAACAATTTAAAAAAATACTTTGAATTTTTCTGTAAACAAAATTATGTGAAAAATGCTATGGTTCTAGAAAGCTACAATTAGATTGACATAGTTTCAAGATGTCATATTTCCCTCTATCCTCCATAACTCACACAGAACACCCATCTAGAGCTGTATTATCATGTGAATAATAATAATTGTATGAATATAAAGAGATATATATATATATATATATATATATATATATATATAGCCTTTTAGCTTGTTTAAAATCATCTTTTAAATGTTTCAAAGCCAATTTATTCCCGAACACATATACTACTACTACTACTACTACTACTACTACTACTACTACTACTACTACTACTAATAATAATAATGAAGTAGTGTTGCATAATCCCTTAAAGGGGGATCATGCAAAAGGGGGTGGGACTGCTGTATAATCGCTTGAAGAGGAGTTGTAATACATTACACATTACAAACGTTCCTATTATAATACAGAGGGGACGATATACTACAGACGGGAGCTTTACTATAATAATTATTAATAATAATTAATCCTTCCCGACTGAGGCAGGTCTTCGTAACCACTTCAACTGTTCGGATCTCATCCTCTACGAGTCGAAAATAATGCGAAATGTTCATGAGAGCATTAAGAGTGGTTCGATCTATTCTTTTTAATACTTTTGTACATTTTAACACAGTCTAAGAGTCATTTTTAAACACAGTTTCTAAGAGTCACTTTTAACTTTTGAACAGGGAGTTTAAACACATTGTTTTCAAGAGTCATTTTAAACACAGTTTCTGAGAGTCACTTTTAAACACATTTTTAAGTGTTTAAACTGCCGATTCATTTTCAAACATAGCATTTCCAATCAAACAGTTTAAATATAGTCATTTAGGTCTCTTTTGTCAATGGACTAAGAAAGATTACCTTACATGTTCGTTCGTCGCTGGTCCGCTGCTGGCTGTGATCGTGGTGGGGTACCTGTTTTAGGGAGCAGATTCCATTTTCCAAGCAGAAGACAACACGCTCAGAGACCGGATTTTAGAGAGATTTGTTCACTGGTTTATTTTACACTTCGTTGTCGGAGTTTCTTTCCATTCGTTCCGCGAATCATTCATTCTTGTTCCTCGCTGGGGAATGCCACGTTAATTGTACTTAATCTCCTGAGAGATACAGCCCTCACCGTAAGCGATTACATTCTCAATAGGCCCGGGTCGCTTCCAACCCCAAGTAACTCATAACTAACTTTTTACACAAAGTTACATGACTGAGTTTTTTCGATCTACCGCTTCGAAGATCGGGAACTAACTGTCTCACGATCCGCCCGCTTCGATAATCGGGAACTCTCTGAAAAACTAAGTTTTCACAAAAAGGATCTGTCACGTAGGACCCCTTACCTTTCAACGACTCTCATAACTGGCTTTGATTACCTCTGTGTTTTCACCTTTTGAACTTCAGGTTTTCGTCACTGTCACCCAAACTGTGAGAATGACCTGTACCGAGCTTGTACGCAGATGACACTGTCACAATTGCGTAAGTCAAATGATCTTCTCTTACGTCCACACATACGTCCTAATTTACCACTGCCCTCAAGTTTGTACTTAGTTTATCTAGATTATATTACTCTCACAATTCACATAATATAACAGTAGCTTTGAAACAATGTTAAAAATACATTTAAGGGTGAACAAAGTCATGTGAAAAATGATATGGTTGCAAACAACTACAATTTGAGTTAAATAGTTTCAAGATGTCATATCATCCACAACTCACACAGTAAACACAGCTAGATCTGTATTATAGTGTAAATAATTATGTATGTATAAATATGAAAAGATATACCCACATGGATAGCCCACCGTAAGCAATCAATTTAATTATGAATTATCAGTGTATTTTTTTTATAAACAATAACCTTTAAACATATTTTTCTTTTATTAAACAAATCAAATTAATTACGGAAGAGTCTTCTCTTTGAATTGCATGTCGTCAGCGTTTATTTTTTACTTGACTTGTCGTTTTTTTGTTGTTGTTTTTTGTTTGTTTAAATGTTGTTTTTAGAAAATGTAAACAATCAAAACTCATATAAATCCACAGAAAGGTTAAATATTCAGATAATCTAACGATAACAATAAAATAATGCTTTGTAGTTAACTTTCTATCGAAATGAAATGACATATATGTAATCTAAAAAATATACAAGAAATTACTTAGATTGACATTTAAAAACTATCCATATATGCAAGCAAATAAATTATTTTTACTGTAAAACAATAACTCCGCTTTAAAAGTGTTTACTTCGCCAGCTTTTATCGACAAAGTTCAGGAAAGACAGATTAATTATCTACATTTTACTAGCAGGGCTACCAGGTGTTGCCCGGGTCAATGATACAAAATAGAAATTAAATAGTGTGTGTAACATCTTTATATTAATTTTTACTCTCTAAGTATATCTCTTCCCCTTCCCATTCTTTTCCCCCTCTCTCCAACCCTCGCTTTCTACTCCGCCCAGCCCATTCATCTTTTCTCTTATAATGTGTTGAAAAAATGTATAATATAATTCATAAACTAGATCTATCCGTTTTAAATGTAAGCCTTTAATCTTACATTTATTTCTCCTGGATTACGCCGAGTAGAAAAATACAATGAACTCACTGGTGCCGCGTAATTCTCTTCCAACTAGCCGGTTTGACAATAACATTAAGAGAAATTACATTGATAATGAAAATAGTCCAAAGAGATTTAAATATAATACTGTAATTTACAGTATTGCTCCCGGACAACTACATGTAGAACAAAATAGTATGTTACCCTTTCGATTACCAAATATAATACAGTAATGGTAATAATGGTCAGTTTGAGACAGAAAAGGATTAGCTAGGAAAATGAACGACAATAACATTCAATAGCTGATCCATTGTACTTCACAAACATGGACGCCATGACAATGATTACTTAACTTTCTAGTGGCTAGATAACGATGCAGGAAGTCGCCTGAAGAGAAAGCGGATGTGGTCAGTTTCCGGAGGTAAGCTGAGAGAAAACCGGACGTATCCGATTTCCAGTTCATAGTAAATATATTCAGGAGACACTGGTTGTCGAAGGGTAGATTGGCGAGAGAGTCCGACAATGAACAATAGAAGAAGGATCTCATGTGGGACAAATAATGTTGTCACTGTGACCGACACGAACGGACAACGATCAATATATAGCGTTTGAATCCCTAGCCATGACGGTATCACCCACCCACCAACCTGAACACAAATAACTTATCCCTAGCGTCACCATTGAGATGATCATAGGGAAACAATGTCGTATCCTTTTCAAATCAGTTTGAACTCCAAAGGTTTTATTGACCTTATGTTTTTCAGGTTATTTTTTATAACATCTGTAGTCAATGTATATATGAAACATACACACCCAACCCCATGAAAAACTATATGACTTATGTTTACACTTCTGTTTTTAAAAATTGTTTAATACCTATCCCTATTTCAAAGCTAAAAGTTGAATCGGGTGATTCCCGTATTCGAACCTGCAACATTATCTCTATTGCCCAATAAGATGGTGGAAGATACGACCTGATCAAAAGAAAAGAAGAATGTATACAAAATAATTATTTTTATTGACAAATTCGTTAAGACAATAAAAATGAATTGTTTGTAAAAAATAAGATTTCAAAGAATATGTAAATGTTGTGATAAAAGAAAAATGTTTCCTCAGAAAAGAGAAAATGAGTAATCATGTTTATTTCGGCTAGCGCTGTGTGCGTTTACATTCGTGTTAATTGTATGTATGAGTATATTAGCGAGTCTTTTTTCGTTACTAAAAGAGTATATTTACGAAGTGTATATATATCTTAAATGAGCAGCGTGTGTGTGTTGGCTGCATTGGTGTAGATAAGTGGGTGTGTCTCTCTCTTTATTTGTAAAGGAACTTCACACCGTCCGCACCAGGGAATAAATTGGATGCTGATGTACGCACTATATTCATATAAATAACAGGCTAAAGAGAAATACAAATACTGTTTGATTGTTTATAGTATACGCACAATTTGGGGAATGAATATTTATTGTGTTGAAACACGTCATGCAAGAAAATCCTGGTCCTTACATATAGCCGGCTCCACCATTCAGTAGAGCGTTTGTGTTACATGCGTTCAAACTTACTTATGTAGCATAAGTTACTGATGCCAAATTACTGTTGAAGTAAAGCAATAGTTTGGAAAATTACTTTTTAAGTAAAGCAATAGTTAGATATGTGTTCTGTGGACTCTGCTCCGTCAAACACAACTGTTATCAGTTGAGATGCTGAATTTGAACGTGGTCATACAGACACGAGTGATACTGAATACTGAGCTCGCCTAAATTATGCAGTTGTCCCGACAAACACGCACAGTTATCAATAAAACATCTATGCGCAAAGCCGGTGCCACATGTGCTCACAGTCTATCAAAAACAACAACGCGTTTTATTTGAAGGAAGACATCGCCCAAAATAGCAACACATTGAGAGAAAAGATCTCTGTTACTAAGACAAAGCACCATGTTACAAGTTTATCGTAACAATGTAAAGACAAACAACGTAAAGTGCACATTGCATTGCTTCCATATCCACCCATATTTAGAGCGACTATCGGCTTTTTACAGACCGCAAAAGAATGATTCAATGAAGAAGTGATATCGAAAGCTGGGGATTGTTTATGTCAAAAACGAATAGTTTTAAAAAGAAATGAATACAAGTATCAGAGAAGTGTTAGAATCAGAGAATCACCTTAGAAAAACACTTAGTTGATAGAATGGTACCTTACATTTGTTGTTTTATTTGTTGAACCTTGCACTTATGCAGAGATGTATTCATGGGTTGACAGAACCTTTCGATTTGAAATGTTGTCCAATCAACAGCATTGACTGCTGCTGCTACTTCAAACGACATAACAAATACAGTGAGACATATATTAGCATATTCCAATGCTTTTTATGCATTCAACAGAATTGTCGATATGCATAACACGTTCATTTAATGAGCAATGTTATTTTTAAATAATGAACTTTGAAATTTGAATAAATGAGTGTTATTTATTATAAGTATTGAATGTATTAAAAAAGGTTGGGCAATGCTTATTAAATAAATAAAAAGTATTATATGAAAAATAGCAACATTCTACATTTATTTTTTTAAAATTATTACTAATTTTTAAACATTAAAAAAAATGCAATTTTTAAAAAAATCAAATAGAAAATCTAATGCGAGTTAACTGTTTGGTATTATTGCTGAAGATGAACCTATCACCCCAACCCTAAAAATCAAAGTATACAAAGTATGTAAACTAAAAACTAGTTATAAAAAGATAACAATTATTTTACAATCCAGATTGAGGGATCCGTTTACATATACATTTTACGTAAAATGATCCCTCACTTAGCTGCCACATAGCGTGTGAATGATATGTAACTATTCTAGTTTAATTGTAGATGTAGCTTTTTTTTGTTCGGTTAGAATGGTGCCAGCTTAACTTAAGGTTTGTCAGAGGAGTAACTGATTTTCTGTGGGAGTTGTTTTTACCCGGACTTAGTGTTAGTAGAAGGCTAAAATAGTTTTACTTAATCCACCCCTTATTTAAATGTATTATTTACTATATGTGAGATAGTATAATATCTGTTCTGTTGTCAGGCGACCATAATTCTGGGCATAACCTCTTCCTTTTTTAGAGGAGTAGTGGGAGTATATGTTCTGGGATCATAATACCATCCTTCCAGGGATGTCCTTTTCATTCTTGATGCTGTTATCAAGAATCTGTTCTATTGTCCTAATACCATCCTCCCATGGATGTTCTCCTCCTTTTTTTCGGTCATGATACCATTCTCTCATTATTGCTAGTGTAAAAATAACCTACGAATATATTTTAGCAAATGTTCAACCGCAGACGAAAAGAAACTGACGAATCGAAAACTGAATTAAATTTAAATTATGTAAATGTATACAATGTTTTATACAGGTTATCAAATGATTGTTTACCTCAGATTATTTATTTGAGAAAGCCGGAATGTATAAATAACATGTTGTTTTTTTCTCTTCTCTATTTTATCTATGTACAGAGTGGATGAAATTTGGATGCCTTTGAAACCATTTTTGTTATTTTCATATAATAGTAAAAATATTACGTTAATTTTAATTGGAAATGGTTTATCATTCAATAAAATAAAAAATAAAACGATACAGTTTCAGGAAATACCACATAAAATGTACAGGCGTTACGTAAGCGTGACGTCAGCATGACGTAAGTACAACGAATGCTACGAAAGAAGTTTTTTTCTAAACATAGCTGACTCCAAACAAGGCAGGACGCCACTGTAGACGTAAGGGGCTACTGAGAAAAAAAGATAGAAGGTTTGTGGTGTCAACCTAAATTGGGGTCTGCGCAGTGAGATGTCTGTTTACAATAGTTTTACATTTCGACATGCCAGTACCGTCGGGGAAACAGGAGACAGGAAGGGGCTTCCAGAGTCTAGCAGCACGAGTAAATAAGCTTTTGGAGTAGAAAGCACTCCGGAATCTGGGGACCTCCACAGTGAATGAATGGGATTTAGCTGATTGTCGAGTTGGTCTAGTGAATTTACGTTGAGTGGGCACCAGAGTAGCCAGTTGATCGGCGCATTACCCATTGAAGTATTTGTAAAAAAGCACAAGGATGCTACATTGCGGCGATGAGACAGGGACTGGAGCTTGGTTGACAGTGAGGGACCTATTAGGTTGGCGACTCTGTTTGGGGCCTTGTCAAGGATGGAGAGACTAGTAAATGATACACCAGCCCAGATGTGGCAATAATACTCCATGCATGGGCGGATGGTGGATTTGTAGAGATAAAGGATAATGTTAGGTGTGAGGAGTTTAGTAACACTGTAGAGGGAGTCCACCTTCTTTTCTGCAGCCTTGGCAATATGCCGTTCCGAATGTTTTTGAACCCCTCCCCCTTCCAGTAAAAACTGTTTCTTTCTTTTTTCTTCATGTAAGTTTATTTATTTTCCAAACGACGGTAGCATGAAGTGCATCTGATTGGAAACGCTTGCATGTCATGCCTGTACCATTTTCTTGTTGCAAAAGAAGAAACAAAAACGAATGCGCTACAAATCGGAATGTTATCTTCTCATATCTCCAGAAATTGATGTGGGGACAATAATTTTGGAAAAAAACTTTTCAAAAATATGCTTAAACAAATTTCCGACTTGTACCCTGTTGCAGAAAGAAACGATCTTTTTCTTCAGCAATATCTCTTCCTTGTACTTTTTGGCTTCTTCTAATATTTCGCGAATATGCCTTCTCCTAATTTGAACTTTTGCGAAAGAAACAAGTGACACAGACTAAAAAGTTCCTGGTATTAAATAAACTCTGACATTTCACACAAAAAATCCCTTACCCTACCTCAACCCTAACCCTAATTCCAACAATAACCCTAATTCCAGCACTATCCCTACGCTAATTTTCCAACCTTAATGCCAGCACTAACTCTAACCCTAATTCTCTTACCCTTAAACTCGCCTCTCAACAAAAGAAGTACCCTACCCCTAATAAAAAACAAAACATTTGAAGGAAAAGAAGAATAAAAAATAAAGTTAGAGTTAGTGGAATGTATTTTCCCGTTCAAACACTACTGCAAGAATGATGGAATATAGATTTGCTTAACCCATTCCAACAGTTGCATAATGACAGAAATTTAGAGTTTACTACTTGATACCATTGAAAAATGAAACTACCCTTTTGACCCCCAAGCAATTGATAGGTTTTTTCTAATTTTTTTAAATTATTTTTTCCGGGGTTACACTAAGTCAGAAAATATCAACTTTATGTCTATTTGTTGCGTAATTTTTTGCTAGTAAACTGCATTTTCTATAATATACGAGCAGTGCTACCCGGCGTTGCCCATTGCCAGGAACACAACATAGAAGTTGAATAGCATGTGTACTATTTTTATATTAAAGCTTCTATCTCTCTCCCTTTTCTACAGCACGCCGTCTCTTTATCTGCCTCTCTTACCCTCTTAACCATTTGTCTGTCTCTCCCCCGACCCTATCTTTCTCATTTGCCCAGCCCTCTCTCATGTTTTAATGTGTTGAAAATAATTAATTAATTTACCAGATATATCTCGATCTATCCCTTTCACATGTAAGACTGTGTACTTACATTAATTGCGCCTGGGCAACACCGCATATAACTATAGACAAACACATTCTTTATGGCGAGTAATTACCTTCCCAGTACACACTTTCACAATATTATGAAGAGAAATGATGTTGATAACGAAAATAGTCCCAAGAAGAGTCAAATATAATACTGTAATTTAAATGTATTGCTCTCGTACAACTTCAAGTAGAAAAAAAGATTATGTTACTCCCTCGCTTATCAAATGTAATGAGCACTACCTGCTCCATCCAGGATATTCATATGAATAAAACAAATATTAATGTATGATGAATGAAAAAAATGAATGGCAAAAATGAAAGAAAATGTCGGGGAAGTATTGAAGGAAAATTTTAAGGAAAATAAGAAAACATGATAAATTAAAATAAATTAAAACAAAGTGAATGTAAAAATATGAATGAAAAATAATGAAAAAATTGCATGATAAAGTGAATGCAATAATGAATGAAATAATTAATTTAAAAAAAGAATAGAACATGAATGAAAAATGAATAAAAATTAATCGAATATAATGTATGAGAAAATGTAAAAAGATAAATGAAACAACAAATAAAAAAGGTAAATGAAACAACAAAAAAAGGTAAATGAAACAATGAATAGAAAATGTGAATGGAAAAGTGAGTAAAAATGAACGTAGAAAATGACTGAAAAAGCTAAATACAGTAAAATATGAAAAAATGAATAGACAAGTGAATGAAAAAAGAATTAAAAATAATTGAGAAAAGGATTGATGAATTAATGTAAAATGATTAATGGAAATTTGAATGAAGAAAAATACAAATTTACTTCAAAATAAATAAAATCATTGAATGAAAATGTGTAAATGAAAAAGTAAATAAAAAAGGTAAAAATGAATTAATAACTGAAAAATGAATGAGTAATAATGAATTACATAAATAAAGAAAATATAAATTTAAAAAAAATGAGGAATTAAAAGAAAACATTGAATAGACAAAATTGAATTTAAAAAATTAAAGGAAAATTAAGGAGTTAAAGTAAAGTTGACAAAATGAATGAAAATAACATTTTAAAAAATTAAACAATGAAAATTAAATGAAAAAAATAACGATAAAAATGTATTATTAAAACTTTTGACAGACTTGTTCCCAAACATCCGACTCTTACACATTCCCACACCTCACTACAGAATCATGTTTAGAATGTGCGGCTGATTTTGAGAAAGTCTTACTTCACTACAGCCACATGTTCATTAAGGGTGCGGCTAGTGATTGAGGAAACTTTGCTTCACTACATACTCATGTTAAAAAGTGGTATGGTTAATGGCCAGGATATGCGTTGCTTATCTTTGATTGTACAGCACCTTCTCTTCCCAAATCGTCACCCATTTAGTACTGACCAGGATATGCATAGCTCTACTTCGATATTACTGCACTTGGTCTTCCCAAATAATCCACCATTTAGTACTGGCCAGGATATGCGTTGCTTAACTTCGATTTTACTTCACCTGACCTTCCCAAATCGTCACCCATTTAGTTCTTGCTATGATATGCGTTGTTTAACTTCTCCCTTCGACGGATAATAATGAAAATAGAACGTTTCTTCACATTCTATTGTGTTATTTCTGGACAACGCCAACTACTTGTTTCTATAAATATAAACTAAGTAAGCACCCAGAGATCCACTACAATCACGTTTTTGTTAGTCCCCTCCTTTTAATAAGGACAATAGTCTGAAGAGAAATGTAATAAAAATAAACAATAACAACAATGTGACGATGGCATTAAAATAATATTCAAACCTATCACTATGACATCATGTACGTATCAATATGACGTCATGTGCAGGAGATAACATTTACAAATTGTGATCACATTAAACAAATAAATGACTATTTGATAAAAAAAATGAAATTTTTTTAATTTTAAAATAGTATGTTTTCCGAAGGGTATACATGCTAAAATTTTACCTACCTTGTGGGTGTTTGTTGGGATTTATGAACATTTTGCGAGACATATATAGCCACAGATTTTTGCCTCATATATATTGAGATTACCATTATTATGCAGTTGGATGTTCGACTGGTTTTCATCTCGATTAAAAATTGTTTGAATGATTGAAATTATTATCCCGGTAAAAGTTAGTGGTGTTGTGTTTAATTTACAATTAGAAGGTCTGAAACGGTTTGAAATAAACTCCGTTTCTTTGAATGAGAATAATATAAGGTTGTAATTTATTGTATGCGTTTGAAAAGTATTTATTGTGTTGGTATTCAACTATCAGAGATTTAAGCTCGGCTTTAACTCATTAGCAATCTCCGTTAATGAATAATTCATTAACGAAAGCATCGTGTAAAAAGTCTTATTATGTAGATACACTTTTAGGGAAAGCTAAAACGGGAGATTACTTTTGGAAGAGGTACAGGTGGATAGTGTCTAACACATTGCTCAGATCACGGAAGGTGTCGTAAAACTGGAGGGATTTTTTCATGGCTTTTCTGTTTGCATTATAATTGATTTCAAGAACAAAAAGTGCAACTCTACACACTCGATAGCATCTTTCCTTATGCGTGCATATGTTTAACATACATCTTCTCGTACGTTTATTGATTAGAAAAAGTTATTCAATGAACTCTTGCACTTGTCCTTTGTTTAAATCGTTTTTTTGTTTGTTTAGAGTTTCGCACGAATGTTCACTCGTTTGTTAGGAACCATTTGTGTTCGCAAAAGCTAAAAATAAAAACGGCTGCATGATATAAATAAGTCGATTCTATTTGTCGTCTTCAAGTTGAATTATTAGTTTTTATTTCATGAATGTCGTGTCTTCCGTGTAGAGGAAACAAAATCTATCAGCCGTCTGCGAATTGGCGTAGCTTTCTTGTCTGCTTATCGGAAGATATTTTTTTGTTTTTGTTTGAATTTCTGAAAGACGAGTAACCGGCAGATCCTTCACAAGGTGCATTGTGTTTTCATCTACACATTCACAAAGCTAGAACAAATAATTACATATACATGAATGTAGATAGATATACCGTCGCAACCGACATGAGATGATAAATAGATTGATAGATAAAAACTTATATACATATAGATAGATAGGTAGATATTTATAGACCGAAAGTTAAAGATATATAGTAGTCGTGGTGGTGGTGATATTATTATTATTTTTTGTAGTAGTAATAGTAGTAATAATAGTAGTGGTATTCGTATGGTGGTAATGGTAGTAGTAGTAGTAGTAGTAGTAGTACAGCAACATCATTACGTAAGACATGGAGTGTTATTATCCGTGGCGCCGGCTAAGCCGGCGTCCACAGAAGAATCAAGTTTCTAAAGAATATTAAAGTAAGATCCGACTCTAGCTGCATATATATCCCGCTTAGGGAAGATAATATATAGCCTTTAGTATTCGATGCTAAACTTTAGTGATCTTACTTAGAAATTATAATCAAATAACACAATAACAAAAGAGTAAATGGAAGCAGTAGACAAATATATAATTCGTAAAAAAGTGACCAATAGAGCAACAATAAAAATAACACTAAGAAGAACAAATGGTACAACTACTTGAAATAGTAATAACCCAAACCAAAATAACATTCATTTAAATAGAAATAAGAAAGTGAATACTGAAAAGCAAAGCTGTAACTGCATAATTCCTGCACTTTGATACCTACAAAATAAATGCCTACACAAAATCACTGTTTACAAATATTTGCAGAAAGAACCCGGATAACAAGTATTACAACGTAGGTATGACATCTCTAGATTTAACACAAGAAATTACGACCACAAAATCAATTAATAAGAAAAAACGCCAATTGAAACATAATTAACGACACATTATTGGGAGTTTAAAGACAGCGTTCGCCAATAACCGAGCGGAAAATAGTACGAAATGCCAGTGAGTCTAGACATTTAGACAATCCATGCAGATAATGTTTGAATTAGAGATTTGACATAATACCCCCGAACCTATTAAACTGTAGAAGTGAAATAGCAATCAACTGTATACACCGAATAAATGTTATTTGAACATAACAACACATAAGAAAAACAAAATAAAAATATAATAATTAAATAAAAAAACTAAAATACTCCAACACTTAAAAAATGACATCGAAAACGTACGCACGTGTTAAAATAAGGTCACCTATAAAGTCGACACATTCACAAAAAAAAGACTGAGTCATCCCTACAGAAAAAGAAACTAAAGAATAGGAAGTAAAAGTCAGCCGAATACTTGTTTTTAAAACATTTCATCTGGTAATGTGACGTCTTTTATTCCTGATTAACACATTGGTTTCTGTTACTGTAATACAACAAAGAAAACTTAATTATTGATTTCTGCTTCAATTCCACTTCTGTCGCCATTAAATATTACATACACTGATTATTATCTTCCTACCTCACATATATTTTGATAACTTCAATGTTAGCTGTCTTTTACTGAGCGCACACTGTTATATAGCAATACTACTTCAATCTAAAAACTACATGACTAAAGAAACTACTTTCTTGGAAAGAATAACATGTTATGAAACTTTACTAAATGTGCCTGGCGTCAACTTAACTTCAAATGTATTAGTTATATCATTATCAGGTCCTACAACACATGCACTCGTATACATGAGTGAATATAATGTACGGATAAATGTGGATAAATTTCTTATCCGCTATCAACGCCGGGACAAATAACTTCTATGTGATCCGATCGCTTTATCTTAGAATATTTAATGAAACTATTATCAAGTTTCTTCTAGATTCATTTACCAATTTTCTTAATTGATACTATCCCTATTCACTTGTTTCCACACAATAACACAGTTAGACACAAGGACGGTTTTTAATGCGGAGTAAACATAGCGCCCCCAAAAGGATAACTTTTGATGATGGCAACAGGAAATGCCTCAGTTTAGAAAGATCTGTCCTGTTTTTCATTGGCCAAGAAGAGAAAAAAATCAAGTGCCAAATCATAACATATACTACACTTGACTAAAATGAAGTATTCGTCAGGTGCAGTTACGTCAGTTGTCAATGATGTCTGCGATTCGTGAAACGGATTATGCGTATTAACACAAATTTAGTAGTTCAATGGTCTAATGTTATTTTATTTGTACTTTATTTAACATGTTGTAAACTTGTGCGATGTTGCTAATCGCTGTAGAGATATCGCTTGTTGTTAATCCATAAATATTCGGCTTGTTCTGACACTCACATCTTGTTAATTCTTCTTAACTCTTCAATATTCTTGTTTGAACTTGCTCACAATTCGTCCACAGCCTTTCGCCAACTCAATACCTACCATGAGTATTATGGTAGACATGTTGTGAAAAACTAGCGTAGACATACGAGTATTTGAAAAGTAAGTAATCGCATATATTGCTTTGAAACTGTATATGTTTTTTGCTGTTAGCTATTGGTCATCTTTCTAGCAGCTTCTAAATGGAGATTCCTGTTATCTGGACAGGCAGACTAAATTACCTGTTTCGAAATATCTGCATATTCAATCTATATTGAAAATACTGTTTATGCGTTCTATAAATCGTCTTAACTTTGTTATTGTTACACCGTCCGTTCTTACACAGGAGAAACTGCACCGGTTGTCACTATAAATAGTGCGAGTCACCAGAGACACAGTGAAGACAAAGCACAGTCGTGTAACTGTCTAGCCAAGTGCTAGTAACTTTCTTACTTTGTTAATACACTTGTTAAACCAATCCGCGACTTGACTTCCTTTATTTATTATTTACTGTTGGGCAACTTCACAACAGTTATGCAGGAGATTCACTATTTTACAACTAATTATCGATTAAATACAGAATACTCAACTCGATAGCTTAATTCGCCCACAATATCTTCTGTACAGAAATCAGATTCATTTCAAATAATTTCGGTGCGTTATACTCTCACTAGATTTCAGTCGTTTTTTCCTAAACGATAGAACCGTATTATAATAATTTCTAGCAGACCCATTTTATCTTACAATGAGAGGTAGTACTTTCTTCAGTAACTTCAGGGTAAGTTTTCAGTTCAAAAGAAAACGACTCGGAATATTTTGATATTTGTCGGATGAGACATTTTCTTTATAATTAACACCATAAATAGAGTGAAAACCTGTCATAATAGTAGCATTCATGAGTCCACTCAGACTTTCGAAAAACTCATCAAAGTGAAATCATGCAAGTAGAATGAAAATAATAATCATTCAATAATGTCGGTTGCTTTGTGTCCAGTGAAAGGAGATTTGAAGATAAAAAAGAAGGGTTTTCGTCAATGTTGCGTTGGAAAAGTTTTAAAATAAATTAAATACAATAGAAAGATGCTTAGTTTTATCGTAGGTGGAACGCACTTATTCAGAAGGAATTTTAAAATTCGGATCATTTAAAAATACTTCCGTGGACCGAGAATGAGATTAGTTTTTCAGAAGTTGAAATTGAACTGTCGAGTCTAAGAAAAGTGACAGCTTTTGTTGGAGACGAGGGGTCAAATGAGAAAGTTGGAGAAGATATGAAGATAACAGACAAGAACGTAGGTTATAGGGTTAGTTAAATAAACTATGGCTGATGGTTGGAGAAGAGAAAAGGAAGGGATTGTTTGGTTACTGTTTATTGCTAGTAACCAATAAAACCGGAGCTGGTTGGGGTGGAGCTATCATGAGCTAAACAAGGAAGTGAGTAAATATTTCTGAAGGGGGGGGGGCGTAATTGAAACGGATTTTTAAACGAACTTATATATAATTCAGAAAATGTAAAAGGGTTCCAATTGGGAGATTACCAATCATCTGATTGGTAATCTGTAATTTGCATGTTTAATATGTAATAACTCGGATATAAACTAGTGTTTCAGAGTTTGATGTATACACACTTTAAACAATTCCCAATAAGTTAAATATTAAATGCATGACTTAATAAGACACTTTAATGTATAAGTGAAGTTAAGATTGGAAACAGTGTTAATCTTCTCTCAACAATTGATTTTAGTGCAATGATTATGGGGTAGGATTGGATGTAATTTAGGAACCTAAGTGAAGAACTAGTGTGTTGAAATTATAAATGGATATTTAGAGGAAGCAAATGGACCATTATTAGAGTAATCAAGGAGCGCAGTGTAAAGGTGAGAGTAATGGAATATATGAGGAAATATTGTCGGTAGAGCGAAGCGTATACAGAGGGGATGGAAGTAATACAAGGGAGATAAAAAAAGGAATAGATGTGTGTACGTGGGTTTGCCAATAATTGAAAAAGGGCAATAGGAATGTTGAAGTAAAAGCGGTTAAGAATTAGTGGAGTGGAAGAGCATTATATTAGTTCTCAATTTACATTACGTGTTATAGATTAATATAGTAATTAGGTGTAAAGGCAGGAAACGTTATGTTATTGGGATAGGCGTGTGTAAGGTTGGGAAAGTTAAAAATGAGCAAATTAACAAATTATCAGAATTTAAGAATTATTCTAATGTTAGAGAGGGGTTGTTGGCTGGGATGAGAGGTGTCAGATGGTGTAATGACATTTATGTATTAAAATTGTCGCTTGTGCCTGCAATTTGAGATACGTTCATTTATAGAGTAAATTATATTTTTGCTTTTAGCTGCTGTAGCTATCATAAATGTTTCTAATGTACATAGTTTGCAGAAAGCGGATCCTGGGGTGTAGCATTTAGACCTTTTTAAATATTGCCTAATGTAGGGAGTACGGAGTGTTTTTACTGTTAAAGTTTTTTATATGATTGGATAGAAAGCTGCTAGTGGCATTGTTATTATTGTGTTTGAAAGAGAAGATATGGTTTTAGATTCGGGTCTTGATGCGGCAGGCACTTGCCTCAATGAAAGTGTGTATTTGGTAGGGGGTTGTTATTATAGTATTTGTGTTATTTATAGTATCGGGAATTGTTTTGGTTGGTATGTTCGAGTCCTGGGCCAAGTGAAGTTGGAATTGTAAGTTGGAGAAGATGAGACAATTTGAGGTGTGAAATCAAGGTTGTTGTTAATTAGCGGGGGTTGTTGGTAAGTGTAAGAGGTGTCATTTAGGGTGTCATTTGGTAAAAGTTAGTTGGGGGTGGATAGCTATAGGGTGAGGGGAGAATTCGTATGTTGGTGTCTGTTTGCATCATGGTTTTTTTTGGGAATTGTTTAACAGTACAAGATATATGACGTTACTTTGTATGCAATTGCCATTTAACGAGCATTATCTAGATTTCTGGCAGTTACAATTATTAGTAGGGTGTATAGTAGGTGCTGGTTGGTGGGCATATTTTTCTTATTAGATGTGATGATGGTGTGTCCTATATTGGGCATTGTGGAGTAGGAAATTGTGATAGAGTTTTGATTTAAAATAGTGCTGTATTTATGCGGGTGCTTGAATGAGTTATCTAAAATGTTGAAGAATTTCTTAGCGATATTTGTTTTCACATTGCAATTATAGGGTGGACTAAATCAAATACTATTATTTATTCTAATTCTTTTATTTTTTCTATGTTCTGTAGGGTCAGCTTGTTTGTCAATATTGATAGTTTTTGGGTGGTCTATTTATCTATGTTTTTGTTTTCTTGGGTAGTGTAGTATTTGCCCGCTATTCATCCTGTATTGCTATTTTGCGTGTAATTACATTTAAAGGTTTGTTTTTCTGAATAAAGGGATTATTTTCGTATTTAATTTCATCAGTGTATCCCGAATTAAGTAGAGCCTTATTGTAGATGTTGGACGTTTGTTCGAAGATATATTTATTAGCAGATGCCTTTGGAATTCTATTATAGACTGAAGGGACTATTGAATTAATGATGGATTTTGTGTGCTTATTTACGTAGAAGAGGGTTAAATTTGGTATGTGGTAGGGGCTACAGGATTAGGAGTTAAGGTCTAATGTTCGGTCAACGCATTTAGATATTCTTTTCTCAGGTTCTAGAGTGACGGTTAATCCGAAGTTTTTAGAGAAGTTGTGTAGATTTTTAATTGCGTTGTTGTATTGCCTCGATCTCTCCCTAGAAACAAATAAGTGCGTCGTCCTGTTTAAATGGCCGAAGCCGAATTGTAATTTGTTTAATCGGTACACCCCTTCAAGGTCAGTAACCTTGGCAGATTCCGAAGTTCCCATAGTGATATTGAAATTATTGGGGGTATCCTACCTAGTTCGAAATCTATTGTCAAATTCTAATAGGGACTTTCTTGCCAAAATTATTAGCTTGATTTCTAAGTCTGTGATGTTAAGGTTATTATTAGCGAATATTAAAGCTTTGTTTAGTAGGATAGCAGAAATGGACTGATAATAATTGTTTATGTCGAAAGTTATGAAATTTAGGTTGAAGTTAGACTTGTCACTGAGGTTTAGGAACTAATTGGTAACTTTATCAGAGGATTTTCATATGATGTATGAGATTTATTTTTTTACTTATAATGCCTAAGTCAGATGTGTCTAAGGGATGGGTTTTCTTGAGCATTTCTTTTGTTGTCTTGTTAGGTGCATCTGGTGTAGCTGGGGTAAATATGTCTGTGTAATTAAGTACATTTAAAGGCGGATTTCGCTTCATTGTTTATGCCATTTAGAATATTACTAGGCGTAGTTTTATAGGATTTGTTCAGTTCTTTATAGATTAAACTTTTGTAGTCGGTGTATCTCAATTTGTAAAAGTGTTTTGTTTGATCGGCAAGGATACTTATATTAGGGTTTTTCTTGATCTGTTGGTGAATTTATTGATTATTTTGGTAAAGAAAGTTTGAATGTTTATTGTATTTTTTAAATTTGATACGTCTAATGAGGTCGAATAAATCGTTTTCGAAGTTGTTGAGGTGCTCATTTTGCTTAGGAAAATAAGATGTTTTAAGACCGTACCTGGATGCAGTTAACTATTCCAAACTTTTTCGTTCTCTGGGCGAGTTCATGGGGAGTGTAAATCCATGGTACATGGGGAGTGTAAATCCATGGTTCATGGGGAGTGTAAATCTATGATGCTTTGGAGGTGAACTATTATGTGTGTCATTTTGGCAGTTGTTAAATTTGAAGTTTAAGTCATGGTGAAAGGCTTTTCATCTTACGTTGATAACAACTTTTTTCACGGACTGTATGAGCTTGCAAATCTGAGTTTCATTTGAAGGGATTGTTATGTGTTTTACTGAAAACGGGTGGAATTTCTTGTAGCACATGTCACAAATATAAGAAAAAGCTCAACTTTGTAGGGGATTGGAATCAAATATGAAACTAAAAGTATACTTTTAGTAGATAGAACCTATAGTAAAATGGTGTAAGTTCAATATACGAGATAGAGCAATTATAAAGATAAATGAAAGAAGAGGGATAAACATGTACGAATGACAAATCTATTTACACTTAGATTGTTCAATGCAAGATGTACTCGGTTAAAACATATTTATCATTCTTACCTTAAGCCAAGGCTTTTCAAAGATAACAATCTTATCATCAGAAAAATTACATACATGGATAAGTTGGCAGTGTAAAAGACAACATTCAAAATTGAAAAACAAATTTAAGTAATGGAGAGTGAAAGTGTGCGTGTAAAAAATATGGGGTCTGTCCAGTTGGTAAATGTCCGTTGATAAGGTGTCCAGTGAACGGAGATTTGAAGATGGAAAAGAAGGGTTTTCGTAAAGGCAGCGTTGAAAAAGTTCAAAGATGAAGCCAATCCAATAGAAAGATGTTTAGTTCTATCGTAGGTGGAACGCACTTCTTCGGAAGTAATTTTGAGAATTCGTTGACCGTGAATTAGAGTAGATTTTCAGCTGTTGAAATTGAACTGTCGAGTCTAAGAAAAGTGACAGCTTTGGTTGGAGACGAAGTCAAATTATTATTTATTTCGAGGCCTGAGGATCTGAGGCCCTCAAACTGCTCTCGTGAAACAAAATCAAATTTGCAGTCAAAATGATATAATTAATCATTTATATTTATATTTCTGTTCTATAATATAATCCCAGTTCAACACCCCTGAATTCATATCCTGTGGATATATACCATACTCGGAGTATACTCTGCTCCTTATAAGCACTCATTACACTGTGGAGTATCATCTGCCTAAATGGATAAGAGTAACTTTAACTCTTCTCTCAAAAATATCTCCTCTATCAACAAAAGAAACTACCTCACTGTGTTAATAATGAACATGGAAGAACTACTAAGAAGAATGAAATGGAAAGCCAATTGTGTTCTTCAAAGGATCTACACCCAACATCACAAGAGATTACTTCGAATTTAAAAACCAAGGTAACGGCCCCCGAGTTGAACAGCTGTATGGTTTTGAAAACGACCCATTCAACATTGTAAAGGAAATATCCTTTTTACAAGAAAAACACTCACTTCCAAAAAAAGCTTGATAAACTGCAAAATATATTAATTATTCAAAACACGTGCTAGTTAAGGCTGACATACCCCACATTTTTTATGAGCTCTCGAAATCAAAATATCAGAATTTAATCAAACAAAACATCACAGAAAAACTATGAAAAGCGAAATATTTACTTAATTGATAAAATTAATTCAGACAGTAAAACCATTACGGACAAACTGAAGATTAGTGATAGAGTTGGCAAGTTAGAAGCCAAAGAGGCTGATATTCTATCATAATACCCTAAAATGTATAAACCCGCAATTAGATAAATTCATCTTACTAGACAAGTAATAGGTAACATAATCAAACACATTCTAGATGAAATCAATAAACAAATAAAAATAATCTATAACCTAAACCAATGGGTCAACACTGCTGAAACTATCAGCTGTTTGAACAAAATTACACACAAACAGATGCTCTTTCATCCAATTTGACATTGTAAATTACTACCCCTCAATATCTATGGAACTTTTTGAGAATGTTATGGAATTCGACACTCTACTCTCAAATATATCTGATTAAGAAATCAATATTATAAGATAATTCCGCACCAATAACAATGAGCAATGAAGCGAAAGTGGTCATATTTCTTCATTTGATGTTTCTATGGGCGCTTTGGACTCTTCGTAAGTGACAGACCTGGTTGGCTTATACATATAGTATTACCTACTGTGTGAGGTTGATAGGGGGGATTATACAGAGATGATGGACTTCTTTTCCTTAAAAACGCCAACAGACTTAATTGTGAAGGAACTAAGAAAATAAGTTTAAAGAAATAAAAAGATTAGACCTAAAAAATGAAGTGACTTCTAATGTCAAGCAAGTACATTCCCTGGATGTAACTTTTAATCTCACTAAGCAAACCGTTGACCCCTATGCCAAGGATACCTATTCCCCTCTTTATTCCCACCCTTTATCTAACCACCCTAAATATATAACTAACACATGTATTAGTCGTAGGATTAGAAACAATTCTTCCAATCAAATCATTCGTGTAGGTTTTCTAGCAGCTTTTCTAAAATCGACATGAGTCCGCTGGCGAGAGAGTAAATGCGACGGGGACAAGCAAATAGAAGCACTACATAGTGACGGCTGGTGGGTGATGGCCTATCTAGGATCAGCACTGCTTTCCCTAATTCAGAGATGGGCGATGAAAAGAGCCCTACAGATTGCATGCCCTTCTTTTTACTTGTCAGCCTACTGCAGCTGTCTAGTTATCCAGTACAGCAGTCAGAAAACAAAAAAAGTTTGAAGCTAAACATTGGATCTTGGAATGTGCGCACATTGCAGGATAGAGATGCGTCACTAGAAAGGAAAACGGCCCGCGTATCAATGGAATTACTGAAACATGATGTATATATTGTTGCCCTTAGTGAGGCGCGTCTGCCTGGTCACTCACAGCTGTGTGAGGTAAAAGGTGGATACACGTTTTTCTGGGCTGGTAAACCAGAAAACGAACCACGTCAATCTGGCGTAGGGTTAGCAGTGAAGACGGAAATTGCTAGATCACTTCCAACACTCCCAGCTCACAGTATGACCCTAAGACTTCAACTAAAAAACAACACATTCGCAACACTTATCAGCTGTTATGCCCCGACTATGAATAGTTCAGATCAATTCAAAGCTGAGTTTTACAATGATTTGCGTAGTTTTATCTAAAAAAATCAGCATAAGGATTAGGTTGATTTGATGGGAGACTTCAATGCTCGAGTGAGGCTCGACTTTCAAACATGGGCTGGTGTTCTGGGTCACCATGGTGTTGGAAAAATGAATTCAAATAGATTGCGACTCTTGACGTTCTGCAAAGAATTTAACTTCAGTTTGACAAACACGTACTTCAAACAAAAGCATTGTCGAAAAACATCATGGATGCACCCCCGATCAAAAGATTGGAATCTCATTGACTACATAATTACCAGAAAGCGCGACCTCAAATATTTTAAGATAACATAGTAGCTGTTGTTTATCAGATCATGCGTTAATAGTCGGCAAGACCATGTTCCATTTAGACAAGAGGAGAGTGAAAAAGTATTCTGTTCCAACACGCCTACATGTTCTGCCTCTAAAATAGGCAGATACACAACGTTACGACCGCTATAGCTTCTGTAGAAGTAAATAGTGACGTTTAAAGTTCTTGAAATTCATTGCGCAAGTCTGTGTATGACTCGTCTTCTGAACTTTTGGACTTCTCTTAAACAACATTGAAGTGTAGAACCTTATCGACCAAATGCATGCTTGCCAGACAACAGGGCTCGTAGACAATAATTCCACAGTGAAAAAGAAGGCGTATAGAGCTCACAAAGCACAAATTCAGAAGGCATTGAAAGAGGCTTGGTGGTCATTTATAACTGTAGAACATCAGGATGCAACCGACAGGAAGGATTCTAAGTCATTTTACTCTGGCCTGAAAGAGGTGTTTGGTCCTCAAATGAATGGTTCTGCTCCAGTTTTTGCTGAGGACGGAGAAAAACTGCTAACTGACAAATCTAGACAAATTTAGACTGTCCTTAACTCTGCATCGGTAACTGACGAAAATATAATTTCCTCTCTTCCGCAGCATCTCGAAATTCCGGAACTGTATTTTTCACCTACAGTTCAGAAAGTATCTCAAGCTAAAAAACAGCTATCATCAGGGGCACCGGGCAGAGATTGCATCCCCATTGAGGTGTACAAACATGTCGGAAGAGCACTTGAGGAAAAATTCACCAATTTGTTTGTGAAGATATATGAAGTTGGCGGAGTCCTACAATACTTAAAGGATAGTAATGTCAAGCATCTTTATAAGAGCAAGGAAGCGGGAATATTTGCGATAATCATCGCGGGATATCTCTGCTTTCTGTTGCAGGTAAGATTCTTGCAAGGTTAATTCTGAACAGGATCATCAGACATCTTATTGATAGGATTTACCCTGAGTCGCAGTGTGGTTTTCGCTCTGGTCTAGGTACAAACGACATGGTATTTGCCCTTCGTCAAGTTGCTGAAAAAGTTCGTGAAAAAAAATCAGGAGCTGTACATGTTTTTTATTGATTTGACAAAGGTATTCGATACAGTCAACCGCGTAGCACTTTGGAAAGTTCCTCATAAGCTTGGAATCCCCAACAACGTGATTGATGTCATAATATCCTTTCATGAAGGGGTGAAAGCACAGATCGTCTCAAATGGGGAAACCTCAGAGCCTTTTGAAGTAACCAACGGTGCGAGGCAGGCTTGTGTGATGGGACCTGTGCTTTTTGCATTGGTTTGCTCAGTGATGCTTCGACACGCATTCTCTGAAAGCACAGGTGTAAAGTTTCAGTTCCGAACCACAGGTGGGCTCTTTAACTATCAACGTTTTAAAGCCAACACCTTGGTTCGGGACCTTTTCTTTGCAGATGATGCTGCCTTGGTCGCGACTTCTTTTGAAGAAGCTCAGAATCTTTTGACAACATTTCCAAGTGCATGTAAGGCTTTTGGTTTAACAATCAGTTTAAAGAAGACTGAGGTGGTCCATTAACCATGCCCCCCCTAAATAAGTTCAAGGAGTGAAACAAAATCAGCCTATCCATGAATTTCCATTAGAAACTCTCAAAGTGGATGGCAGACCAATAAACTATGTCAAACACTTTACCTACCTAGGTAGCAAAGTTAATTCTGCTGCCTCATTTGATGATGAAATCGTAAACCGAATTGCAAAAGCAGCAAATGCCTTCGGCAAGCTGAAACATCGTCTTTGGAGTAGCAGAGGCATTAAGTTGGAGACACAAATCAATGTGTATAGGGCTGTAATATTAACAGGTCTTCTCTATGGATGTGAGGTGTGGACGCCTTACCGGCATCACATTCGCCAATTGGATGTGTTCAACAGGAGCTGCCTTAGGAACATATACGGACTAAGTTTGAAGGACAAAGTCGCTAACATCGATCTCTCCAACAGACAATATTGGGGGAATTGAATGTTTCCTGTTGCAGTCACAATTGGGCTGGTCATGTAGCAAGAATAGACGAATGGAAGGAAACCAAAATCACTGATGTACAGTCAGTTAGCTTGTGGTAACAGAAATGTTGGTTGGCCCTGGCTGAGGTACAAATATAAATTGAAAGATGCGCTGACGGCAATTGGAGTACCTTACAAATCCTTTTAAGACTGTACACAAGACAGGAATACATGGCGAGCAGCTTGTTGCATTGTACTGGAAAGATTCAACGAAACCTGTGTGGATATTATGAAAACTGCCAGAGTGAGACGAAAAGCTAGAGAGAGTGCTCCACACATGACATCCGATTACTCACACTCTTGCACTGTCTGCGGCTTTCCTTGCAAGTCTCTTGCCGGACTCAAGTGTCATGAACGATATAACCACAAATGAAAGCTGGTGGAACCTCATACGTCGTAATCGACAAGAGAGTCGATCATAATACATGCATATACATATATATATATATGATTATAATGTTTATTATTATTATAATTATTATGTTTATTATTATTATTAGTATTAGTAGTAGTAGTAGTAGTATTGTTATTTACTAACTACGTGTTTAAACACAGGTCATTATTACTGCATTCCATAAATTTGCAGTACTCTTCAACTCTTTCGATTAGCACAATAAATGTTTTTGATTTTTCGTTGTCAACGACCATTTGTTCTCTCTGGTATTTGGGTGGCAATAAACCTTCCCAATGCATCAGTGCTCTCTGCATACTCTCCTTGTCTTTTTTTACTACCAGTTGTGTTGTATCAACCGAGGTGGCTGCAAACATTGTATTATTATTATTTGTACTCACTAGGATTTCTCACAACAGTTATCGTCAGTGATTGTTCACCGACAACATCCAGTGGTGTTTCCTTGAGGCTGAGTGACAACAATTCTCCCCAGAGTTCTAATATTATTCACCTCTTTTTAATTACCGACGCAAATGACATTGCGGTATCGCAATATCCACCTACCATTGAGTTATTACTGGCTACAACAATTTGTCTCCCCTGGGTGGTAATAAGCCTCCCAAAGTTCCAGCTATGCTCGCACTTTTCCAGAGGAGGTCTGGTTAGTGTTGTCGCTCCTCGGTATTCCCATGCTTCTTGCCCCTCTACGACTATTTTGTGTGGTGTCAATAGATGATGTTGCATTTACGGGGGGGGGGTTGTTATGTCTCTTGCAGTTGTTGTTCCTTGACTCGTGGCATGTTATTCCTCTTGTGGTTTTGTTTTCTTCCTGTTGTAACTTCCATGTGACTGGTTACCATTCGTAGCTTATTCGGGTGTGTTTCTGCATTCGAGGATTTTCCTTAAGATTGCAGTTGTGTTGATCTTTGTCGTCCTTTGTATGGTCTCAGTGATCCCTTTGGTTCGAATTTCTCGTAGTTTTCTGCAGTTTTGGGGACTGTCCCTAGTGCTCCTACGAGTCCTGATATTATATTTACTTTTTTCATGATCCATACTTCTTTCAGTTATCTGACAAGTTTCTGTGTATTTGCCACTTTTTCCCGTCTCTTTGATGTTCACTGTGTTGTCTGCTGGAACGCAAAAGTCTACGATTTAGCAGGATCTTTTCTTCTTGTCGATTATTATAACATCCGGTCTCCTTGCTTGTATGAGTTTATCGGTGCGTACATACATGCCCCAGAGGAGTTTGTGTTTTTCGTTTTCCAATACAGTATCTGGTTTATGCGTGTACCATTTGTCTGCGTGTTCGAAATTCAATCGTTTTCACAGTTTTCAGTGTACTACTTTCCCCCATGGCTTCGTGTCTGCTCTTGTATTTTAGGGCTTGTTTACAGCATTCACTTATTCTATAATTTACTGTTTCGTCTCTTTGTTGACACAGTCTTTATTTACTGTTTTCCTTGGTTTTATCTATTTTATCTTTAATGTAGTTTGTCCTAATCGCATTGATCTGTGCAGCCGTCAGTAAAGATTCCGTTTCTCTGATCAAGTGTCATTTTCTTAGCCATACACAGCTATTTTTGTTGGTTTCTTCTCTTGTCAGTCTTATGAAGAATCCATGTCGTTGTTTTTCTTCCCACTTTTCTTTTCGTGTCTTTTTGTTTCTGGTTTCTGTGCTTCCAGAGTGATTTGTTGAGACGGTGTCTCTTGCTGCTGTGATAAGCCTTTCCGTGTTCTAGATTAGGTATTTTCCAGCTCTTTGTTTAGCCTTTCACACAATTTTCTATGTTTACCAGTCGTTTTTTCACTTCGTTTCTCTTCACGTAGAGTCTGTCCGTATCGTATTTTGTGTGTAGTGCGCTATGGAGGGTCATTAATTTTATAGTTTACTGGTCAAGATGCCTGAGTGGTTTGTTAGTCACACTTATGAATGGTCAACAATATATGTTTTAGTGATACTGCCAAGGGGTTAATTATTATTATTAGTAGTATTAGTATTAGTATTAGTATTAGTAGTAGTAGTAGAAGTAGTAGAAGAAGTAGCTGTAGTAGTGTTGTTGTTGTTATTGTTGTTATTGCTGTTATTTTCATTGTTGTTGTGTTGTTTGCTGTTGTTGTTTTTGTTGTTGTTGTTGCTGCTGGTGGTGGTGATGGTGTTTTTTTAATAACCTGAATTTCACACACGAGGTATTCCAAGTAATGGCTCATTTGCAACAACAGGTAGTTTTCCCTGTTGTTCAACTGATAGCAAGTCACTCGAAACTTCCCCCACTCTATGCTTCTTTCGATAACCAGTGATTACCACTGATTTCTCTCTCATAACATCCATTTAAAATTTGAATCTTCGAGATTCCAGTACTCACCATGGCCTACCCGTGGGGGTTTAGTTTTTCCAACCTCCATGACTCTTTACTGCCATTTTCCGTGGCACCAAACGATACCGTGCAGAGATAGGATGTCAGATTGTGATATTTTTCTTTCAAAATAAGCCTTACAGTTTCAGTTTTCTTGAATTTGCGTAATTTCTTTCTCTATTTTCTAGTTTGTATTATTTGGAGTATTCGAAATACTGTTCTCATATTCGATGTTATTCTCACAATGTTTCAGCCGATGTAACCTACAACTTACTTCAGTTGTGTATTGGGAATATTTCTGGCAAACTCTGAAATCTGCACGGTATATCGATCAGAACCCTTTTATTCAATCTATGTGTGTAGTTTGCCTTCGTTTCATCAGTGATGACCAGGTAGAAATCCTAAGTAATTCGTAATTGTATTCACTTAGAAATAAACGTTCAACTTTCAGAACTAATTATGACTTTAAATACTATAGGGCAATTCTAGGATGATTTAGGGGCCTTATTCTTATTTAAGATGTGTGGTCTTTCTACTTATCACTATAGATTACTTATTATTGCTATAAATATATATATATATATATATATATATATATATATATTTATTCATTTGATACGTACATAAATGTAATCCATGGACAAGTGTTTCTGAATCGAACCTTCGATATTGATGTCTGTAATCCAGCGTTTTACCATCGGACCATAGCCCCTGTCTAGAAATATGTACGATTTTTATCACCTTAATATTTAATGTATTTTTATGTAATTATTTTTATTGGTGATTGCAATGTTCGTTGTTAGTTTGCTTACTACTGATTCGTTTGTCTCACTTCCTAAGTGATAAAGATGCAGAAGAGTGCATGATAAGTCGCTCTAAACTTTATAAGACGTATTTTACGTTAATATATATATATATATATATATATATATATATATATATATATATATATATATATATATATATATATATATACTCTTCTGCATCTTAATTTGAGTGGTGATAAGCCTCCCCAACGTTTTAGTACCCTCACCACCTTTCCAATGGAAATCTGGTTGATGCTATCCTTACTTGGTATGCTTTCTTCTTTCTTTGTCTTTCACGACCTTTCTGTGTGATGACAGCCGAGGTCTGTGCCACCACATGTGTGTGTAGTTTGGGGATTTAGTAGTAGTAGTAGTAGTAGTAGTAGTAGTAATAGTAGTAGTAGTAGTAGTAGTAATAGTAGTAGTAGTATACTGTTTTATTTGCGTTAAGTATATTCTATCCTCCCCCATTCGTTCTCTTCACATTACTTTTTTATGTTTCTTGTCTTAATCCGACTTATTCTCATCTTCATCCTTCTTTTTTCTTTCGATACTTTAATCTGCCAACACACCATTCCTTCATTTGTATCCGTTTCTGTTTCTTCGACCTAACTTTCTTACTTCTTCTTATTTCTTATTTCTGAACTTGCAAATTAACTCATGTTGAAAAGTTTCCATCTCAACTCACGTTCCCGTAACATAAGTCAATAAGTACACGGACAAGACGACCTGCTTCTCTTCCATGTGCGCTGCCAAATTGCACACAATTACATATCAATATGAAAAAAAGCACCAAGAAATAGAAAAGAAAAAGAATATCAGGCGAAACATCAAAAGAAAAACACTTCTTAATAGCGGTTGACTTTTTAAATGTCAAAAGTTTGACCGGTGCTCATTGATTAGAATGAACATGAATTGTGTTGGGTTTTTTATCTTAAGAAATAAACGTTGGTTTAAATCACGTTAATCAATTTCATGTTTATCTTTGTGTACCGTCAATGCGGCATGTTATTTTATCGGAAGATCAGAGGTCGTGAGTTTAATGTTGAAAGTTATTTGTTTTTTAAAGAACTGGTTTCGAAACGTATTGAAACTATTATGCAGCATTCATATGTTGTTGAGATATAAATACGTTATTTAGACAGACTCATATTAAAATATATTGATCCCTCTCCCTCTTTCTTGTTCTCCTTCTCTCACTATCTCATACACACAAACAGTTGATCACACCGGTATATGTTTGGACCACAAAGAATGGTTGTGAAGGATCAAGGACGGTGAAACAATAACAGAGAGAGCACTTTTCCGACATCCATTTGAATAGTACTGCAATCCTGAGTTGCTTATTTTCACTCTGATTCCAGACACCACCAATGACCGTAATCAGCAAGTAATCAATGATTAAAGACAATTTACTGGAAATCTGAGATTTATTCCCACTCAAATTTCAGAGAACACCACATGTTCTTACCAATGAACAATCACTTGTAATGACTCGTGTAAGAACTCCTAGTAAATAACAATAATACATGGTCATTAGGAAATTACGAAAGCATTTTACTTAATGCACTCAACAGAGTCAAGTTTTGATTCTTAAGAGACTATCTAGTTGAAACGTGTAAAATGTCCATAGAATCCATTGCCTCTTTTGTCAAGAAAAGCGTATGGACGTTTGATTATCTTATTATAAAACTACTCGCACATACACGTGATAAACAACACTGACTTTTTTCCATCGAACAAGTAATGTCTGTAAAACTTCGTGCCATACAATGTATCAGAGTCCTGTTTAATTTCAAGCGTTATTTCATGTTTTTCCTACTCCTAAACTAGTTTTATCTGCGGGTAGTTAGAAAAGCGGGTTTGTTGAAATATTGACATTTTAACTTTAATCCGAATGTGCATGTCATGCGGGTGACGATGTTATAGCGTTTCACAGTAATCAGTCAATGTAGCAGCGTGTTTTCCATGAAGGCATAACCCTCTAAATGATTTTCTATTAAATAATCAATACACAAATTTAAACATTCCTGTCTTATTGTACTAATGAGACACCGCTTATGAAGGCCCAAAGGCAACTCGAGGATCAAGGTGAATGCGCATGTCAGGTAAACGCCGAGACAACACCTTGAGTATTGGAAACGATGGTTAAAAGTGATAAGAATTTAATTATTTAAGAGGACGGTTGTTTTTGAAAACGACCATGTTGCAGTCAGCTGGGAAGCAGTCCGTAGTTGTGTGTTCCACGGACGGGTAGTTTGAAAGAAACTTTGCCATGGAAGGTTCGTTAAGTTAGAGGTACAGAGAGGAAGAAAAGAACATTATTTACACTGGTTGTAGCTAGACGAGTTTTTCTGTAAATGTTTTACAGGGGGGATTTGAACTAATTCTCGCACCTACTATGAAAATAACGATAGCGTATAGAAACATTAGCAACATCTCTTCTGTATAAAGATACTGTAGGGATAAGAACAATACACTCCAACTAAATGTTGAAGTCGTTTTCTACTCTTTCAAGCAGGAAAGAATGCTATTAAAAGCATCTTCCCAAATGCGGCAACAATATTCCATCTTAGGTTGTATCTGACTCTAACACAGGTAAGAGGGTGCGTCAAAAGTGAGATGCATTCTGAAACGATAGAAGGATTCAACCATATTTTTAGCTAAAGTTAGCAACATATGTTATGTAAGGCTTCCATTCCAAGTCTAAAATGAAAGTCAGTCTTGGGGTAAAGTGATGGTCACAGTGTTGATGGGTGAAAGAAATTATGTTAAAATTAACAAGCCACGTTTTCTCCCATTCCACCACGTGCGTAATGTCGGAAAAGAGAGAGAGAGTCAGAAAGAAATGGCTTACTGATTTACAGTTAAATGAATATTTTCCACAGATACGTCATTTCCTTGAAGACAAGAAATGTCTGTAATCGCTAAAAATTAAATATATACGAGAACAATTATATGTTTGTTGTTATAGGCTGCCATTAATTATTATTTTCCACTACAAATATTAATATTTAAACGCTGTTTATTAATCAACATAAAATGTTTTGAATCAATATATATATATATATATATATATATATATATATATATATATATATATATATATATATATATATATATACATAAACACACATATATATATATATATATATATGAAATCTGAAATTCATTTGAAAACCAACACATCGTGCAATTTAAATGAAAAAAACACGTATTTTTTGCAAGCTTTCGTTGTAAAACAACTTTTTCAGGTGAGATTATAGTTTTTTTCTACTTTCTCATTTTAAGGGTAGAATCACGGTAAAGGCAGAAGAACACGTCATGTTCTAGAAGACGCTAGGATAAGTAGAGTCCGGTCGATGTAATGTGCAGACTGGCGCTTTTTGAATAATTAAATGAGGCACGCATGAAAATGTATTTAAGTGAAATATGTTTGAGAATAAACACATCAATTATATATATATATATATAAATATATATATATATATATATATATATATATATATATATATATATGTATAAGTCAGTTCATAGTATATTCCAATAACCATGGTTTTATGTTATTATTTTTATTTTTTCACATTTCCAAAAAACATAACATTTTTGTGAGATATATTTTTTACAGTCCGTTTCATTTTTCTTGTGTCAAACTACATTTTTATGTCAATATCGTCTCTGCAACACTACACAATCATCAGAAAAAATCACAAAGAGTAAAATGTTCTTGGATTAAAGTGTCTTAAAAAAACCTACACTATACAGTAGTTCATGTTTGGGTGAAAACAAACAAAAAACAAATAAAAAGAGAGCAAAAACTCACACGCGGGGGAACCCACTAATACGCCATTTTGAATGGTGTATTAGTGGGTTTCAACACGTGCGAGTTGTTGCTCTCCTGTTATTTGTTTTTGATTGGCACAAGACAAATAGAACGGACCGTAACAAATATATCTCAAAGAAATGTAATGTTTTTTGGAAGTGTGAAAAAATAAAGATAATACAATAAAACCATGGTTATTGGAATATAATAAGAACTGACTTATATTTGCTCTGTTATCAATAATTTACAATCATTAGACTGAATCTTTTAAGGAGACTACAAAGTAAAAGGGCACTGATAGTATATGCTAATACATATATTGTCATTAATAATTATATATACATATATATATATATATGTATATACATCTTGTTTCAATTTACTTCAGTTTAAGTTTTCAGAAATGAAGGGCCACTTGCTGGGGCTAACACTTCATATCTATATGAGATACATAGATACCCGCGATGTCAGTCAAGGTTTTCCTCTACCTCTTAAGCGTTTAGTAAGTAACGAAGTGAGAAACATCAATTATCTTGTCCTCAATTGACCAGTTGACCGTGTTAATGTATATATTTCTTGTAGTCTATCGCTCTGACAAGATTAAAGAACAATAATTCATATTGCCGGGTGGAGCATCCAGCTAAGTTATATTACTTGAATTAATCTTACAAGGAGAAGTGGCACCACAGATTATCAGCGACTCGTTGGTTCAGTGCCACTACAAATTTAAGAAAATTTATAAATTGGATGATATCTGTGTATAACTCTTTTTGACTAACTAAAAATAATAAACATCATTCTTTTTTATAACAATGAAGTCAAAAGACTTATTATTTCACTATCTATTTCGCATACGTGTTTACGGTGTGCACGAACACACTATGTAAAATGGATGGTAAAAAAGCAATAAAGAAACAATGTTTAAAAAGAAATTCACTCTTTCTCTAACGCAAAATGTCCATATAGAAACATTAACATATTAGAGTTGGTGAATCAACAGAGCGAGAGAAACGCATTGATGACTAAATGAGAGATGGTTGAGCTGTTTAGTTAATTGCAAATCATGATTAATTAGAAGAATGAAAATAAATGTGTTTTCAAATATAGCTCAATCCAAGAACTAAATTATATTTTATAATGTAATTTTGTCTTAAGATTATGAAGGAAAAAACATTTCAGCAACAGACGTTGATTCACTCCACTTTAGTATAATAATAATAGATATGGACATCTGTGGGTGTGATTCAAGTTATATTATGGATGGGACCGATATTTGTAGATATGAGTCAATCAACTAGTGTGAATTATGGCTGGGATAAAATGAAAACAATGAGTGCGTGTCAAGCTGACATGCACCGAAGGCGACCGTTATGAGTCAATCATGTTTTTGAAAGACCATAAAAAATTAAAAATTCAACGGCGATCACAACTTCGGGTCAGAATAGGTCAGAAAACATGAGTGAAGGAAATGCTTTTGCATGAATATCGCACGTGTTGATCTGTGACGTTACTCCTTCGTGAAAAACTAAAGTGTTTGAAACAGTTGGTGCTTTGGAAGTGAAAGCGGCTAGCCGACGATGTATTCGCTTATTGTATAGTGTGAGTCTCAAAGAGATCCAGCAGAGATGGCCGTGCATAGTCGCAACCCACACAAGAGGTATGAATGCGAATCGAGCGAACGAATGGATTAAACCACCCTCCAAAAACCAAGACGTCGACTAAAAGAGTCGAATCTCTCTCTGAGGGAAAAGTGTCTCCGCGTAGTCTCCTGCCTGTTTATGAAGTTTATATACAGATCAAAGATCACAAGCATCGATCACAGCAAGAGAGACACAACGATACCGACGGCGATCACAACCAGACGACGAAAGAAAATGTAAGGTAACTGTTTGTGCACAACATATTTGGGTCCTAACCTGTTAGGCTTCGAAACACTTAACACTGAGAAGATAAACTGTGAAAATGTTTTACCGAGAACAATGCTCAATGTAAAATATTATAAAGAAGAAAAGTGTTAGGAATAAGTTGTTTGAGATACGATGTTTAATGAACTGTGTTTAATGAGAAAAATGTTTGGAAAGGAAAGATGTTTTAACGAGGAAATAATTTAAAATGCAATCTATAAAAATAACAAAATGTTTTAATAGGTTAAATGCTTAAAATTAAGGTTTAAAATGACTGGCAGTTAAAAGGCTTAAAAGTTTCCTATTAAACACGCCTATTAAAAGCGCCTTAAGGAATGAGTGTTTTAAAGTGGCTTAAACACGTGTTTAAAAAGTTTGAAAACGCTTCTAGACTTTTCATATGATTTCGTCGTGCGTTCGTATTATTAGTAGCGTAAGAGACTTTAATTTCCAAGTGCTATGCAACAAATCCCCTTCGGTGACCGTGACTAGTTGTTAAAGTGAAAACTGCCTCACCCCATTCGGGGCGCTGTGTAACAATTCTAGTTATTTGTGAGTACAGCAAGCTTTTTCTCATCGATAATTTAAACTGTTTTCACATAATTTGCACAATTTTATTTACAAAATGCAGCATCGATCGGCTTTCCGCAATCTCAGTGGATCTAGTCAGCGACCAAGAAAGGAAGTTGCCTGGAACCTAGCACCAGCAGTTTGATCGTCGACTTATGCAGAATTGTTTCCCCGAAGAAAAGGCATTCATAGAGCGGCCCTCCAAAATGTCTGCTTACAAACGCAACATAACCTTGCACGTTTGGCCTCGTTTCGGGATCAGTGCAAACACATTTTCTTAACGCTGACAATAACCGCTTAATGTTACATAGCAACGACATCGAATATGTTCGATAATGGTAATTGCGTTCATATTTCCACATTATTTACGTTTTTTTTTGTTGCGTTTTTTTTATTTTCTTAATTTTTGTCTTCAAGTTTATCTTCCGTTTGAGTCTATTTTTATCGATGTTTTACACTTATTCATACATTCAGGGAGCATCGTCTTCGAGTTGAACAAGGACTGTTAAATAATAATCCTGTGTCAATACTATATGCATTACTTATTAGTTTCTGTTTTTTATTACTAATGAGCAACAACTTACCAAAGTCAAAACCCACTGGACGATCATATTTAATGAGAATAGCGGATTGTCACTTGTATGATAAACATCATATGAGAGAATTGAAAATAATGAATCAAGCGAACAAAATGTAATTACTTATGTGGATGATTTATGTGACGAGAAAATCTATTTAAAAATAATTTCGTGTGTTTACGTTCTAATTGTTGCATTACCTACCCTCCAATAAGGGGATCTAATAGTTTGCAAGTCACGATCAAATAAAATATATGTGTAATATCGAATGCAAATCAACAAACCATAAGAGTTCAATTAAATGATAGCTAATCGTGTATTCAACACTCAACCTCGCGATCCGTCGATACGGCGGACATTTTATACAAGATCGTCTCTCGTCGTCCCATGGTGGTTAACTTTCCATGGGGAGTGCATTTTCGCTCTGGAATCAAAGTTTGCACAACCACACAAAGAAAATATCAAGTTCCTGAATTTGGAGAAGGACCATTTTATTTGGTTATTGACGTTTCCATATTCTGTACTACCAGCGTCGGAATATCGCGTCTATAGATTTCTGGGGACTGGCCCCATCGTTTATAATCGATTCACACTTTATAACAGAGAGTTCCAGCTATTAAGGCTTATACTAGCTCGTGAGACGTCATTTTCTTTTAGCTCGTGTGCTCACAACATACAATTCCCTCAAAGGTCAAAAACCTTTTGACATTTCCTCTTAAATGTTAAAACACCAAATAAGTACTAGCGGATGTACTCTTGTTATTTAACATGATACAGTTGAGTTATATTATGGACCTAAACGATAATTGCCCCTCGTGACTACAGATGGAATCGAAGGATAATTGCTGTTGTGTCTTTTAGATTCCTTGCAAAATATAATTTTTGTTGAAACCTTATTCGAAGGTTCTAACTGTTAAAATATCAAATTTCATGACACAAATAAACATTGACATATATATATATATATATATATATATA